>JALHCE010000018.1:0-248211 GCA_024340795.1 Tolypocladium amazonense
TTTTTTTTGGCAAGAGGCCTCGGTGGTGGCGCTGGGAAAGGTCAACGACGGGGAGGAAAAACCGGCCGTCTGGCAAGCGGGTGTTCAAAGACCCAGGTCACACAACATTCTTCACTGCATTGAGCACTTCGTACCCATCTTTGCAAACAAAACGAATTCCCTATCGGAACACATTTTCCACTCTATGGCTAAATGGACACTAGCTTTATGTTCGCTGGACGGCACCGACCTGAAACAACGCAGCCCCTATATTAAGCCACCAAACGTTGCGTTTCTCCGTCGTGGGGGCGGGAGAGGGAACCTCGGAACCCTTGCTCTATATATCCGTCCTAAAGAGAAAAGAGGGGAGTGGGATAGTTACAGGAGAAGTGGAGATGAATGGGAAAAAAAGCATTTCGAAGGCCATGTAAGTGTTCATGTCGCGTGAATCGTTGCGTAACGTTTCGTGCCGTATCCCGTGATCGATGTTCTGCACCTGTCACAACTGTGTGCAGATATCTCATCGAGCCCTTTCCTACAGTCTTGTACAAGCTGAGCCGGAATTTGGCCCGGCGTAAAGGCTTAAGCGAGTGCTATTGCTGCATCTCGTTCTGACCGTCAAAATTGCCATTCTCAACAGAAGGATATGCCCCGCCACTCATCTCTGCCCAGCTCCAATCAAGCGTTGCAGGCAAGGCGAACAGATCCTGCGGCAACAGGGGTTGCTGGAAAGGACCTCCTCCCATGGTCATCGGCGGGGATTGGATGCCGCCACCGAAACCCGTCATGGCCTGGAACGAGTCGAAATCGCCATTCTGCGGATACTCCTGAGGCCAGCCTGCTGAGGCGATGGAAGGCGACGGCTCGTTTGCAGATGACACTGATCCCGGGGCAGGGCCGTACGGTCCATTATTGTCAGACCTTGGAGAAGGCGACAAATGCGAATTGGCCGCCTGCTGGATGTTGGCGTTGGGTACCGCCGCCGCCGCCGCCGCTGCCGCTGCTGCTGTTGTTGGCGTCGGCGTTGAGGTAGCTGCCGTGCCGGGGCGCGGTGTCTCCATGGATGAGCTGTTGGCGGCAGGTGTCTGCGCGGGGACAGCCTTACTCGAAGGGATCATCGGCTTGGCTGCAGCGTCAGGGTTCTTGCGCTTACGGCGAGATGACTGCTCTTTCTCGGCCTTTTCGATGACTACCTTGGCGATGCGGACGAATTCAGAGCAGACGCCAAGCATGCGGTGCACACCTCCCTGCTCAGCCTCCTGCCCAAGCATAGAAAGGAAGGTGACGACCAGGTTCATCAGCCTCGTGTCAGACTTTGCTCGAGGATCGAGCGGGTTCTGCAGGATGTTTCCAAACAGAGTCATGAGCGCGGAGACGGGGAAGTACAAAATCAGCCTGGATCGATGTTAACCTCAACAGTCGCATGTGGCTTGCAGACGATACTTACCAGACACAACTGAAATCTCCTTGCGGAACGTATTTCAACAGGGAAATTGACGCTCGTGCGGCCGCCGTGCAGAGCGCTGCAGAAGAAAACACTCTGGGGTTGAGAGGTCGAGCGTTGAGGCCCTGGATTGCGTAATTGGACAACCTGCTTGTCCAAAACCCGTGGTGAATCGACATGCGGTGGATCGTCGTCAGGCAATTGTAGTAGGTAAAGTGCAGCATCACAATGTGCAGAATCAACGGCGTATGCGACGCCTTGATTTCATGCTCTGGACGGAAGTCGATGGGAATCTTGTCCTTCCACTCTTCAAGTTCCTGATCAAGCTCTCCAATAGTGTTCAACAGCTCACCCGCAGACTGCTTGGTAGCTTTGGTGGAGTAGAGGCGTTTGTAAACGTTGCTCTCGATAATGGTAAACTCGCAGATAACCCGAAACAGGTTCATCTTTCCCTTGCCGTCTGCGAGCGGGATGTTACCTATATTGTCCGGAGGGTCGGCGTCTGGCAGCTCGACATTCATGTCGTCGTCATCTTGCGCGGCCGGTCTGCCAGACCGCAGACACAGGTCCTTGTCGAGCATGTATGCGATCCAAAAGACCCGCTTTCGTTGCTCTATCTCGATGGGGTTCAAATTGAATCCAGTTCCACGCTTGTGGAGGCCAATGCTGTGCGACAAGCGTATAGCCGCGGCGATCAAGAGCGACGTTGGTTGCGGGTTCGGCGTTCCTTGCATAAACAGCGCCATGCCCAGCAGGGCTTGGACACTCAGCAAATCCGTATTTCGCATTGTCAGCTCGGAAAAAACGCCCATAGCATTCTTCAGGTGCGCCCATGCCTTCTCATCCTCCTCTTGCGGCACCAAGTTGCTCATGACACGGAGGCGATGGGCGATGGCGAGAGCACAATTCAGACTGGCCCACCAACCAGAGCCCTGGTATGGGTCCGATGAGTACTGCCGTTCGACGAGATGCATGAAAGTTGGCTGATGAAAGAGCGGAAACATGCAGTTGAAGTTCTCGAAGTAGTCCTTGAGCAGGGACATGGCTTCGTGCTTAGGTGGCAAAGCTCGGAAGACTGGCCGCTGGAACAGGTCGCCAAAGACTTCAGGTTTCCAATTGGTCCACTTATGGTCGTCGACAGACACTTCCGATATCATCTTGGAGAAGGACTCATCGCCCGTCTTCTCGTTGACCCATTGAATGCCTCTTGGAGAGAATATAGAGAAGCCAGAGGAGGATCCTGCGGTTTGTAAGCCGATGAGAAGTCGCATCATGCCACTAGGGCTACATACCATAATATCGCGTCTCGCCGCACTGATTTGTGACCAGCGAGCACATCATCTCAGACAAGGCCTCGACTTCCTCCTCTTCTTGGCTATCTTCTGCTGGGTTGATGGAATTGCGCTTGTCATTCTTGTGGCTCTCTTTGCCAGGTTCTGGCGATGTCAAAGCGCTCTGCGGTGTCGAATGAGCACCTTCGGCCGCGGAAGGAGCTTGGGATGGCGACGTCGGGTTTGAGGCCGTCGTCATGGACGCCTGGCGTGTCTTTTCGGCAAGCTTCTTTTCAAGTTCCCCGAGGTCTGTCGCGCCGTTGTCGTCTTCGCTGAGCAGGCCTGTGGTATGTTGTAAGCGAGCGATCCAGACATGCTGGGCTTTGGGAGAGCTAACGCCCACGATGACTGACCTGAAAGCTTCAAAAGATGTTCCATGCGACCCAAGCGGTTCTCCAGTCCTTCAATGTACTTGGCGCTGCGCCCATGTTAGATCCTGCAGCTCGACAGACGAGAAGGAGAATGGGTTGGGCCCTACCCTTTTGGCGGGCTGCGCTTCTTCTCGACCTGAGTGAAAACGCAGTCGGTCTTGTAATTGATGCAATGCGTGCATGCAGGAAGCTTTCCATCGCACTTAATCTTTTTCTTTCGACACATGTCACAAGCCTAGGAGCAAACCAACCATCAGCATCCGAGCCTGCCGGGGAATACCAGTGCCAGGCTTACTCTTGCAATTCTCCTTCGTTTGGCCTCATTGGTGTCTTCCATGAGCAGGTGAGAGTCGGGAAACATGTGCGAGGCGAGGTCGGGAGGCATCTGCGGGAGGCCGTCGGGTCCGTAGGCTCCAAAGATCTGAGGCGGTTGGTTCATCAAGGGCGGCGGCGGCGCCATGCCCGGCATCTGGAAGCCCATGTGGTCCATTGTGAGGTGTTAGACCGCCAGTGCGAACGGAAAGAACACAATGGGTCGCAGAGGGCGAGGACTGTGCGGTCGTTGGAGTGCCGCGGTCGAGCAGCAGCTTGCGGCACAAGCAAGGTCGATCCGGATCAGCCGGCGGACGGCGACTGTCACGTCGCGTCGGCGGCAGAAGCAGCTCGAGTGAATAGGCGCAAAATTCAGATGCTATCACGCGCCTGTAAGCGTCGAGCTCGCCAAAACTCCCTTCCGTCTTGTACTCGATCGCGCGCGGTGAGGCGGAGGTGAAGAGATTCGGGGTGGCGGTTGTGGGAGTGCAGCGCAGCTCAGGCAGGTGTAGGTCACGACCGGTGAAACGTTAGGTTTCGAGGGGCGAGGGGGCAGGGACAGCACAGCGCTGGAGGGGCGTGCAGACGGTGCCTTGGTGCAGTAGTTTAGCGAAGTGCGTTTAGCGCAGCGCAGCTCCTAGCGCGGTGACGTGCGGTGCGAATTGCTGGGTTTGGCGACACGGTCAGCAGCGGCGGCGACGATGGGGGCCAGACGGTGGTCGGCGTCTTGGAGAAGGAAATGAAGAAGAAAACGGTCGAAAGGCTTGCCATTCCCCAGCAGCTGAGGTCGAGGCTGGAGAGGAGAGGGGGCACGGCAAGACGCAGCGAGGCGAGGCAAAACGACGACGGCTCCAGGGACAGGCCTGGGCTCTTGTCTACGAGTCGGATCGCACCCAAAGCCCGCCGAGGCGGGGTCCAATGGATGAGAATATGACAAGCCGACCAGGCACCTCAGCAGCAAGATGGACATCCAAGTCCGCACGAGCGCGCGTGTGAGACGGGGCTAGCAGCATCTCACACACGCCGAGAGCCGCCGCGCGATAAGGCGATGCTGAAAGTCCGCTGGGCTGCTGCAAAGCGCAGCCACCTCATGCTCGGCAGAACCGTTGCGCCTGCGGCCTCAGCAGTCTGTCCGCCAGGGGGGCGATTTTGCCGAGCCGGGGAGGCGATGGCACGAGGGAGGGCGGCGACGAATCCCAGGCGACGTAGTGGGTCGTGCCGGCGGCCACTTCGACCTTCGGGGGGTCGGTTTGTTTGACGTTAGATGTTTCGACGGCGACGTTGGTGAGAGATGGCTAGCCATGGAACGATCGAGGCTGGCAAACAGATGCGTGTCGGTGTGGGAACCCGTGAGCTTCAGCAGTCGCCGGGCGTGCAGGTGCAGGTTCAGGACGATGCCAGCCCCTAACCACAGCGGCTGAGCTGACTGGCCGCCCTCGGCATGTACGCATCATCTATTACATACGCCGACCACCTGACGGAAAACTACCGGCAGATTGCCTAGGCGCGATAGGCATGATGTCCCGGGAAACGCCACCAAGCTGCCCGTTTGATGCCCTGCGATCTACGGCAAAGTGCTATCAAGTCAGCGGCCATCGCCAATGTCTTACATGTCGGCAACCATCCCCGTTCGCCACGTGCGGCCTCCAACCTCAACACTGGGGCGCCGTGACAATGGATGCTTCCTCTCCCAGGAATCTGCGACATGAGACCATGTCGAGGGCCGTCCGCGCAAGCAGCAGCATGCGTTTATGCCAGACGATGGCGCCATGGCGCCCTTGAGCTTCATGATGCTGTTGCCGGGTCTTCGGCTTCGGATGTGCCTCAGCACGGATGATTGATTGGTAAACATTCTGCAGCAGATCCTCTCGACGCTCGTACGTCCCATCTCATTCTCGACGGTGTCGCTTATCGCCCCCAACCTCCGCTAGCGCCTACATTGCGCGCCGCAGCGGCCGCATCCAGAATTGCCTGCTGGGTCTTCTGGAACCTGCGCATCTGCCGTCAGGCACCAGTCAGGGCTTTGTCAGTGCCGTCATCGCCATGGCTGCCGCCCGCGCTCAGATGCTGCTTTGTCAAACAACCCGTCTCCAAGTCCCTTCCGCAGCCACCACACATCACAAGCAAAACAACTCACTGCCGTCTTCTCGTGTGCATGACAGACTTGCAAACTCCGCTCCGCAGGGGCCCGCCTCGACCGTTCAACGGGGCCGTGCAGCCATGGGTTCCATCAAGGGAGAACCAGAGACGGGGAGGGGGGCTGTGCAAAGCGGAAGCCAAGATTTGTCATGAATGCTGAGCTGGTGATGGATGGATGGATGGACGACGCACCGTTTCATGCGCCCGAGGCTGCGTACTTCGTTGTTGCGACCGCGTCGTTTCAGCGCCGTCTCAGAGAGCGCACCACGCATGCCAGTGCGCGGGCGTGGAGCTCGTCGGCCAGATGGGCCCATCACGACAGGAACTTGCTTGGTGCGCAGGGCGGCCGGATTCCGCCGCTAGTGACGGCCGCGGCCGCAATATGGGTCTAATTTTAGACGTACCGTACAAGCACTCGCAGTGAGACCTAAAGTCGGCCACGGAAGGCATGCCTTGCAGCCTCAGCATCTCACGACGTCTTACGCACTCTCGACTACACACCTTAGCCCTGCCAACTCACACGTTGTGTGAATAAACGATACAGGAATACGTAATAATAATGCAATCTACGAGTATTTCACGCCCTGCTTTGCGCACGCAACGCCAGCCGAGACGACTGGAAATTATAGTCCGCTCTTGTCAGCCACGTTGAATCACGTCTCTTTTGCCTACGCTTTAACACACCTCTCACGATAAAGCATTCCAGACTGATCACGAGTCCAAGAAGACGACAGAGCGCCTGTTTATTCAACTCATCAAGCCTCCCAGGATGCCAGATCAAATACCAAGAAAGGGTCTTACGTGTGGCCCTAGTCGCGAGGCCGCAGCCCCCTACGTGCAACTCATATAAACACATGCATCTCTGCCAGATGCGATGGGAGAAATGTACAATGAAATGTGACGAAAATTTGGCCCCAGACCTCATCCCGTCAGATGCCTTCTTGAAACTTGGATACCGAGCCTCGCGGGCTATCTCGAGACCCTAAGGCCCGGCGCGACAGGTCGTGGCTGTCAGGAGGAGATTGCGGATCGGCAAAGGGATTTTCGGTGACCGGAGTGCGACCCGGGCCAGAGCGCATAATCGGAACGCCGCTGACGGGTCGCATCGGCCGGCCGAGTGCCAGCCGACCCACGCTAGCATCTGAAGGGTCGAAAGCTTGGGAGCCTCGATAATAATCCGAAGAGCCGCTCAAGGAGCTTTCCCGCGGATCGGAATAGCCGTCGCCCCCTGCATGCAGCACCGATGGCAATTTCCTACCGGAAACGCGGTAGAAACCCCTCTCGCCGCCTTCCGCAGAGCCGGATGTTGGAGGGGCAGGTCGTTTTCCGGTCAAGCTGGCCAAGGCAGCGGTAACAGCAGAGGGCCCGGACCTCTCGGCCATAGCCCCTGAGCCTCCGCCCCCGGACCCTCCGTCTCCGATGATGCTCCTCGATGCCGTCGTGCCCGACTGATCGCCCCCGAGTAGTATACGGGCATCCCTCCGTCTCTTGTACTTGAGAGCCAGGAGCACCAGCAGAGCCACAAAGGCCACTCCAGCAATGCCGCCAACTACGCCGCCAACAATGGCCTTTTGCTGAGGCGACAGGTTGTTGGCGCCACCGGTGTCTGCATTCGAAGTTTGGGTCGGCTGGGCGCCTTCTGCGGCCGTGCTGGCCACAAAACCGCCATTAAAGCCTGTGCTTGTCGCGTATGTAGATGTAAACTCCTCCGACGTTGATGAGGTAGTCGAATGGACGAAGTGCGTTGTGGTGGATGGTGATGTGGATAGAGACGCCGTGTCAGTATCTGAGGTATCTGCCGAAGCAGAGAGTGCAGATACTCTGAAGAGAGTAGAATTTGTTGGAATAAATGATGAGTTTCCATGATAGACAGCTGCGGCAAAATTCATTAGCTGATGATGCGGTCGCGCGGCAACGATAGAGGTCGAAACCCATCAATCGCGGCTCAAAAGGGACATGAACATACAGTTGGTTCCGTTGCGGACGTCAGAGAGAGTGGGGTATATAGCTACGCTTGACAAAGGAGCGGACGTCAGGCCAGTCGCCTGCGATGAGTGCGTTGTGACGGCGGGCGCCGGGGCGGTGGCCGAAGAGTCACTTGTCGAGGACCTGCTAACTGCCCCGGACCCCGGGATGGCAAGCGTCGGAGCAACATCCAGGGCGGAAATGGCGATGGTTTTGCCGGACGCAGAGTCAATGATCTCTGTTCCGGGCGGCCCAACTATGGTACGAGTTTCAAACGCAGAGCCCCAAGGATCGACAACTTGAACGAGTGAAATGGTCTGCACGACCCGGGTAATGAGCGACGTATCGGTGCCCTGTATGTCATCCACAGCGGCGTCACTGCCGTCGGCGCGCCGGTCCAGTTGTCGACCAGCTTCCACGTCGGCGTCGGAGTCGGAGTCGGATGCCTCGTTGGCGCCTTGGTGAGCGTGGCGGTCGTGATGGCTGCGCGGCGTGTCGTCGTTGCGCGCGGCTCCGTGGCGGAGGCGGTGGAATAATGAATGAGAGTGCGAATGGGCGTCACGGGCCTGAAGGAGTGAAGGCCCGCGAGATGATTTAGTCATGTCGGCGGTGGCGTGGGCACGGTGGGCAGTGCAAAGAGAGAAGCGTGCGAGGATCGTATTCCCGCAACGGGGTTGCTGCGGGGGCAAGTTGCCGCACTGCCACCGGTCGAGGATGGATTCTGGTTTCTATTTTTCGAAACTCGCCCGCGCCGTCGTCATCATGGGCTGCTGTGTATCGTGGATTTGCCTCGTGCCGTGGCGAGCAGACAGGCGAGGCTCTGTCGACGCACACGCGTACGGCAAGGATCGGCCGTTCCTGGAGGCGTTTCGTTTGCGTTTGTTTGGTTGGCCGGAGACTCGAAATAGAAACGCGACAGCCCCGGAGATCTTCAGCCACGCCAAAGGGCCGCCCGAAGCGCAGAGGGCATGGCGAGCGCACGCGCGAAACAAAAAATTGACGACGAGGAAGAGGACAAGAGAAGCAGAAGAGAAGAGAAAGCGAAGAAGGGATACGGGGCGAAACGGGGAAGACCACGCCGAGAACCACCGGGCCTAACAGCCACTGGATGGATGGACAGACGGTGGAAATGAAATACGACCACCGGTCTCGAGGTTACGGGCCTCATTTCGCTTGCCGGCGGAGCCTGGAGCGCCAGTGGACCCCAAGCCAGGGGCTGCAGCCAATGGGGCCCGTCGACGGTGCGCTGCCGCGGCCCGTGAGTGAATTGGTGTGCCGGGGTGGGGAGTGGCCTGCACAGGGTCCCCAGGCGCTCTGCGTGCGCTGTTCGCAGCAGGGCGCCTGCGAGTACGAGGCATCCATCATCGCTGGCGGCCAGCCAATGGCACCACTAACGTTAATGGGGGGGCCGCTGGCCGCTGGCACGCAACCGCGAGTGCCTCGCGCTGCCCATTCCAAGAAGACGGGCAGGAATCCCGCAGTGCCCGGAATAGATGGCCGGCCGCCTCAGGTTGGAGGAGTCGGCCGGGGGCGCATGGAGCCTGCATGCAGGCAGCCGTGCGTGTCTTGCAATACGGCGCTTTTGCTCGCCGCATCGGCCATTTACTGCGACGCGCGCCGTGGTACGGGCGAGTGCCGGGCTGGCTGCGCCGCGGGCCTGGCTTCCTCGGGGACGGCTGCGCTGCACCTCCATGGCCCGTATTCCGCGCACGCTGCACGGAATACTCGCGCGCAAACACGGTGTGTTCGTCTTGTTCCGTGCGTTGTGAGACCGTCTCCAGATCGAGTCGTGTCACGGCCTCGCAGCAGGCCCCCCTGGTCAGCCCGCTTGCCCGCCCTGCGCTGTGAGACATTGCTCCCCGGGGCGGGAGCAAGTGGGGGCTTGCCTCAACGTGCCACTCGCGCAGCAGTCGGTGGCGCCTCCCGCCGCCGCTTCCTCCCCATCCCGCTCCGAGACCTCACCCGACCGCGGGGCTCTTCGTGTGCCCGTATGCATCATCGTCCATCGCCTGGCTCTGACCATGTCGACCTGAGTCAGATTAGCAGCCCTCCGCCGCCGGCGTCTGCGGGCAAGACGTCGCGGCTTGCTCTCGTCCTCACAGTATCAAGCACCCTAAGGGGTAAGGGCCGTGTATCATGACCTCCACGCCGACGCCGTTGCCTCCCAGGGATCCCTCCCCCGACGAGTTTCTTGCTCCGGGCCTCCCCTCCTCTTCCGCCATCCCGTCCTCCGTGGACCGTCTTGGCCCCGGCTATGGCGGCTGGCTTGCCGCGGATCCCCGCAGCTCCTCCACGCAGTCCCTGGCTCCATCCGTCAGTGACTCGGATACACGACGGAGGTTGCTCATTGTGTATATCCACGGCTTCTATGGCAACGACCAGTCTTTCAGAGCGTTTCCCGCCCACGTCCACCACTTGCTCCGCTTGCTTCTCGCAGACTCTCACGTCATTCACTCCAAGATCTACCCGCGCTACAAGACGTACAAAGCCATAGAGGTGGCCCGAGACAACTTGAGCGTCTGGCTCGAACCCCACGAGTCGGCCACGACAGATGTGCTTCTCGTTGGCCACTCGATGGGTGGACTGCTCGCTGCTGAAGTGGCTCTCATGGTGCGGTGTCTCCTTTAGCCATTGAACTTCCTGTCAGAGCCAAGTGTTAATGCAGACTCGTAGCCCAACCAGAGCCCGTACCGGCAGCAACCTTTCAAGCATCGTATCCTGGGAACGCTGTCGCTCGACTCGCCCTTCTTGGGCCTCCATCCTGGCCTTGTCGTTTCCGGCATCTCCAGCCTCTTTCAGGCGGCACCGAAGCCGCCAGAGGAAGATCAGGACGCCTCCTCTGCAGCTACCTCCCCTTTGTCCACTCTGGAGCCCACGCTCTCCATAGACTCAAGATTAGAATCATCTTTATCGTCGCCATCATCGCGGCCTTCTCGCTGCGACACGGATCCCCATTTTGATCCGCCATTCTGGAACGATGAGCCGTTCAAGGAGCAGCCCTTTATCAAGCGCATCATGCACTTTACCTCAAAGCACAAGTCCGAGGGAATCTTGAGCGCCGTCAGAAATCACGTTGTTTCGCATCTCGAGTTTGGGGGATGTCTGGCAGATTACCGCAGTCTGATGTTCAGATACAAGCGGCTACGCGCTCTGGAGGACGTGGACGAGGTGAGGGCTGTGGGTGACGGCCATCCGCCTGCTGCCTTTGCCAGAGTTCGCTTCGCCAACTACTACACCCTGAGCTCTGGGCGGCCGAAACCCCCAAAGCATGCCGCTTCGAGCGCCAAGAGCCCATGCGAGCCAGACGTCCCAGTTGTTTCTCAGAGTGACCTGGATGCGACGTCGCAACTAGAAGACGACGGAGCCAAGAGCGAGGGTGAGGACGTGTCAAAGTCGACACCATCGCCCACGCTTGAAGATGAAAAATCCAACGATACGGAAAATGGCACTAAAGCGCAACAAATCTTGATAAAAGCAGCCAGGATTGATGAGCGTGACGTCTCCTCGGACACGAGAAAGGACCAGCAAAGGGAAAGCGAAAGATTAAACGAAGAAGAATCAGATCCGCCACTCGAACCAACTCGCATCTCGACGCGCCCAATACAACAACCCGAACCGCTTCCTACGGGTCACGAGGAAGCTGCGCCGCAATCACCACAAGCTGTCTCAGCAGATGTGTTGCCGCCAATCCCAGATGAGCCCTCAAAGCCTGAGTCTCCTGATTTTGAGCTGTTCACGGACAAGGACGCCCGCAAGCAGGCCGAAAAAGAATTCAAGCGTTTGCAAAAGGCCTACGACCAAGCCTGCAAGGACCGCGACAAGGCTCTCCACGAGCGCGAGAAACTCCTCGAGAAGCGCCGCAAAAGGGCCAAGAAGGAGGCCGGCAAGCTGGCAAAAGACGCGGCCAAGGAGCAGCAGCGCTTGGAGAAGGAGCGAAAGAAACAGGAGACCACCGAGGAGAAACGAGCCGCCGCCGCCGTTGCTGGTGCTGCTCAGGATGGCAGAGGCGGCGAGAATGGCGACCAACGGACCGTCGACAAAGCCCGCGTGTCGGAGGCGGACAAGCCCAAGAAGCTGCGCAAATTCTGCAGCCTACCCGACAAGACGGAGGGTGTGAGGGATCCCACATGGGTGGACGTGTACATGGACGGCGTGGACGAGGTAGGCGCGCACTGTGGACTGTTTGTGCCCGGGCCGCATTACGACCAGCTCGTTGGTGATGTGGGCAGCCGCATTGCGGGTTGGGTGCACGACGACATGACCAAGAGAGCCATCCTCGAGATGGCATGACGCCAGGACATCTCTCAGCAGCACTGCCGCGTCTCGACTGGAGGAAGCACACCTAGTATATGTGTATTGAAAAATGATGGTATACAAAACGCCGGGATACCCCCTTATCTAGTTCTATCTGCCAGCGCCTGCTTAACAAGATTGCTTTGGTATCTGTACAAATGCCGCCAGTGCGTCAACATTCCCTTTCCCCATGTCTAGTATAGGTCGATTTCTCGTAGCCGGACCTCGAGGTCCCTGTTTCCGTCGTCGTCTCCGTCAGCGGCCACGCCCCTCAGGACGGCGCTCGCAGCGTCTCGCATGTGGAACGCGGCAAAATCGATGGTCAGCGCGCCGAGCCGCACGAGCGGCGCCGCCGGGTCCCAGCCGCGGCGGTGGCAGACGAGCGCCGTGGCGGCGCCGGGGGACGCTGCGTCCTTCCAGTTGCGTCCCGAGACGAGCAGCGCGGTGAGCTCGTGCGTCCCGTCGTCCGAGGGCGGCGCGGCGCGGAGCCAGGCCTCGACGGTGGCTCTGCTTCTGCCGCGCAGCGGGCCGTCGTCGGCGTCGTCGCCGTAGTCCAGCGTCACGGCCCCGGCGGCTCGCCGCACGCGCACGTCGAAGCAGTACGTCTTGAGGTGCAGGAAGGCAATGGCCTCGGTCTTGCGGGCGATGGCGTCGCCGTCAATCTCCCACGACAGCACGGCGCGGTCCGCGAAGCCGACGGAGATCTCCATGTACGGCGGGGAGCACACGCCGTCGAGGATGGGCGACGCCTCGCCCACGAGGTCGAAGCCAAAGGTGCGGCCGGCCGTCGCGGCGTGGCCGGGGCGCAGCGTCCACGCGAGCCACGTCCAGGACGGGAACGCGCCGCCGCGCGCGTCGAGGGCGAAGCACGGCTCGGGGGGTTCGTCGAGCGGCGGGCCGCGGTCGGGTATCCAGCCGAGGCCGACGGCGAGGCGGTCCGTCTGGCTGACCACGGTGACGTTGACAAAGGCGTCGGGGTGGAAGAGCGGCAGCGCCAGGAAGTGGTCCACGGCCAGCCCGTCCAGGCGCGCATACTCGCGCAGCACGCCCCTGAAGGCGTCCAGCCGGTCCTCGCCGGCGGCGAAGTCGCGCCCCATGAAGGCCCCGACGCGCTCCCTGAGCTGCCCCGGCCGCGGGGGGGTCGCCGGAGGGAACACGCGGCCCAGGTTGACGCCCGGCGCGAGGCGCAGCGGCAGCGAGACGCTCTCGTGGCAGTGCAGCGTGCGGCACTGGAAGTAGACCTGCGAGGGCGTGAAGACGAGGCGCCGCCGCGCGAACAGGCCCTCCTGGAAGGTCCACGCGCGCGAGGCCCACGCCGACGCCGCGACCTCGATGTCCGGGCGCAGCAGCGTGGTGGTGTAGACGCCGGTGCGCGTCTTGAGGGAGAGCTGGTCCTCGCGCGGGCTGCCGACGCCCGGGATGCGGTCGCGCACGCCCTCGCCGGCGGCGACGATGAGCGTCAGCGCCGAGCGCGAGAGGATCTCGCCCATGAGGTCGGCTTGCCGGCGGCGCTCGGGCGCGGCGAGGGGGAGGGTGCACAGGCGGTCTATCCACAGGTAGCGGAGGCCGAGGGCCGTCGTGACGGCCAGGGCGTCGGCGAAAAGGGGCGGCAGGTCGTCGGGCAGCATGCCGTGCGCCGCCGGGGGAGCAGGCGGCGGAGAGCCGGAGGCGCCTCGGCCCCATACGTAGCTGAGGGTGGCATATTCGAGGCCGTGGCTGACGTCGAGGTCGTCGACGCAGACGACGCGCCGCTTCTCGCAGTCGACCAGCCTCAGCCCCTGGATGGGCGGCTCGGCCACGGCGCACGCCTCCCCGTGCCTCTCCCTGCAGAAGTCGATCCAGCACCGCGGGACCGTGGGGTTCAGCATGGGCGTCACGGCGCGTCCGCGCATGCGCGCCGGCGCTTCCGCCAGGTAGCCGGCGACGCCGTGATGCTCGTCCTCGGCGCGCAGCACGTAGCCCCACGGCAGCGCCTTGTTCCGCGTCATGACCTCGCCCAGCACCGCGCCCGCCAGCTCGTGCCGCTCGCCCACGCCGTCGAGCCGCTCAAAGGCCTGCCGGATGCGCAGGTAGGGCGTGAAGGTGCCCCGGGGCGCGCCGTGCCCGTCCCCCAGCAGGGCGCGGAAGAAGGCGCAATAGGGGCACCACTCGGAGGCCGGCGACGACGACGGCGGCGGCGGCGGCCGGGCCTTGGCCGTTCTGTGCGAGTCGCGCGGGGACGAAGCAGGAGGGCCGAGGACGTGGGAGAGCGAGATCCAAGGCCGGGGCTGGCTCGGCGTCCAGTCGAGGAGCGCGGGGAAGTCGGCGACGGCGCACCGCGGGCAGGGCCGGCACCGCAGCCCCGGCCCGTCGTGTTGGTTCTCTTTGTCGTCGTCGTCGTCGTCGTCGCTCCCGTCGGCCACGATGCGCCCTGCCGTCGTGCCGCGGACGCCCAGCAGGCTTCCCTTGCGCACGCCGCTGGCCCTCCGCCGCGGCGGCAGCTGGTGTTGCACCGGCACCTCCGTTAGCGCCGGCCGCTGCTCCGGCCCCGGGTCGCCCCCGTCGACGGCCCGCCGCCTCGACGACGACAGCATCTTGGAGATTTTCTTCATGGCCGACCAGTGAGGCCCGCAGGCGCAGCAGACGGCGAGGATTTCGTCAAGGCATCCGGAGGGGAGATGGGGGAGGGAGGGGGGGGGACGCGGCGCTTGACGTGGTGGGAAATTGGGGCCATGGGAATAATAAGGCAGTGATAAAATGTGGACAGTCCATGCGCGTTGGCCGGCCGCAGAATTGGTTGATTGATTGGCAGCACAGCCGACGCCCTATCCGCGGCGCCACTCGTTGCTCGCACAAGCAGCTGGCTTGGGTTAGGTTGCTTCCAGAACTAGTTCTGCGACCCCCTGCCGTCCCCAATATTGAGCCCAGACGGCCCTCGCCTCTCGGCTTCTTGATCGCGGCACTGCCACGCGCCCTGTCCGATTCCTTCTTTGGCCAGCAGACCCATCCGCGACCGAAAACCGTCCCTCGGCGAACCCCACCGCAGCGTCGCCCAAATTATCGTCATGCCTTGAGCACCACCCCACCGTCTACGCGGCGGATGTCCCGGGATCTCACCACCCCCAAGTGCAGCTCCCAGCCCTGACCGCTGAGCCCTCTTTGCTCCACCGGTCCTCTATTGATAGCCTTTCGCGTCCCGCCCAGGGGGTTTGGCTTCAAGGTAGGGATGGAAAGCATACTCGACATTGGCCAAGCATCGTCTTCGATTCTCTATCAAGCCGTCAAACCCCCGGCAAGGCTACATGTCCATCTGTCGGCGGCCACCACCAATGCTGTCCATCTCTACACATACGACAGCGTATTGTCATCCCGGATCTTGCCTATGACACCGATGTTGGCCTCGCCACCAGAGACCGACGGCCCTCGCGCCACAATCTGTAGTTGCGTCAGCACATGCCACATCTGCCGGGAACTGGGTGCTTACCTCGCCTTCAACAACATCGTCCGTGGTCTTGTGCGCGCCCTTGTCTCTCAGGAAAACCTCCACGCTCGTGGTCGGGGCGCCAAAATGACCGTTGCCGCTCGAGTCGGCCCTGTAGTCGAAGAATGAAGTCTGGCATACCGCTCCAGCAACCCGTGCAGCTGCCAGCGCGTAGACAACCCTGGCGCCCGTGAACACGCGCAAGTCCGAGAGCACCGCCGAGGACAGGCGAGGAGTGCCCCCTCCGGCCCTCTCGGCGACGTACACGAGGCGCAGCTTTCCGGGCGTCGTACCAATGGCTGGACGCGCCCCGGAGGCAAACGCGGATAAGGCATTCGAAGACGGGAGGATACCGTCCTGGGTAAGATTACGTGTGGAGAGGCTATGCGATAGTCGAGCGAGAGACGACCCAAGCTTCTCGGTCGACTGCCGGTGAGTCCTCAACAGAGTCTCCGGGCTGGCCACGAGCACCGTGGGAGCAATGCCTTGCGTTGCGAGAACCAGGTCTAGCGATCGGCCGGCAACGGAGTTGAAGGCCAC
Source organism: Tolypocladium amazonense (assembly GCA_024340795.1). Taxonomy (NCBI): domain Eukaryota; kingdom Fungi; phylum Ascomycota; class Sordariomycetes; order Hypocreales; family Ophiocordycipitaceae; genus Tolypocladium; species Tolypocladium amazonense. The sequence continues at coordinate 15,835 of JALHCE010000018.1, forward strand.
AGACGCATTCGAGTAGAGCGCCGTGAGGGTCAGGATCAGGGTGTGGATGTTTGCCAGCGAGTCGGCCGGCAGGAAGAGATCCGACGGGCCGAGCCTCTCCCTGGTGGGAATGGCAGCAATCTGGCCCGCGATTCCAGAGACGAGATTGGCCTGCGTGAAGCGCACCATCTCCTCCAGCTGGCCCGGCTGGGACTGCCAGAAGGTAACGACGTCCTGGGGGTTGTAATCCTGTTCAGCAGTAGGTAGCTCGCTCGCGGCCGAGGCGGGGACGTCATTGATGATATCCTGCCACGTCGCCACATTGACGCTGCCGCCCATACCTTCGGGCACCTCGTTCCAGTCCATGTGGCTGCTGCCCTCGTCCACGACCCAGATGAGTTGTCGCAGCGAGGGGTAGGCCTTGACGACGGCATCGAACGGGAAGGCTCCGGGGGCTGTCACCACGGTGTCGACGGCAGACCGTCTAAGCATGGAAATGAGCTCATCGTTGGAGACGTCGAAGGGGATCAGCACCGTCGTCAGATTCGAGTAGAAGCTGCATGCCAGGAGGGCGACGATGAGCTCGATGGAATTGGGCAAGTAGACGGCCACCTTGATGCCGCCCTGGTCGGCGATGTGGCGGCCGATGATGTTGATTTGCCTCGTAATGTCCTCTGAATTCTGTCAGCTATCGTGAGACCAAGTCGAGCGGCGTCCACACCCACCCAGCTTGTGCTCGACGACATTCTCCGAGCCCAGCACCGTCAACAGTCGGCCCTTGGCTCCATCCTCGGCGCCGGCAACGACCTTGCGCCAGATATCGCGCAGGTCGCCGTCCCGGCCGCGCGACCACTTGGAGGCACCAGCGTCCTTGACATTGAGGCCGCTGTTGAGCGGCATGCCGTGAGGGGCAGCCTGGCAGCGGTACACGGCGCTCTCGCCCTCGTTACGGACCGTTGCGGCAATGGCCTGGCGGGCCAGCAGCATCGGATGGATGTCGGGCTCATGCGACGACATGATGCGGTAGGTGATGACGGCGACGAGCAGCGTCACCAGGCCCGTCGAGTAGCCGTTCCATTGTCCGACCAGGCCGGTGACGCCCGAGTCGAGCGTCTCGAGGAGGCCCATTTGGCCGGTCCGGTTCGCTCGTGTTCGGGGATTTTGGAAAAGAGGCACGATCCTCACGGGGTTCTGGTCGCGGCAAGCCTTGGTCGGGCACAGGAATGGTGGTGGCTACGCGTCGGCTGTTGGGCCGAGGATGGGTGCCAGCGTGGTGTTGCTCGGGTGGGGGAGCTGACGTGAGGCCGGGCTCGGGATATCTTGGCTCCCTCCTGCAACGGCAGCTCCCTTGGGCCCTGGATCGGCGGAAGCTAGCGGGCCAGGCCCCGAGTTTAGCGGCCCCAGCCGCTCCCATTCACCTGTGCGGTGGATCTCCCTCACTGATAAATCACCCGACAGCCAATGAACCTCACAGCCCCAAACGCCGTGCATGTTCATGCGCCTTCGCCATCGACCTTGTCATTGTTGCTGTTTTTGTTTTTGTTGTCCTGAGTAACGTAAACAACCTGACGCACGCAAATTCGAGCGTCCCCTGCTTGCAACAACGAACCCCTGACGCCGGCGCCGTGCAACCGATCAGAACATGCCCTCAAAGTAACATATACATGAGGCGCAGGCATTAAGAAGAGATTGCCGCAGTTCAACATGAATGTCCTAGGATAAGGCTAGTTCTTTCCGGCGAGGATTCTGCCGATGGCCCATCCCGCGACTAGCTCCGGGTATACCTACAAGTTGTTGCTACCGAACGGCATGTACAACGTTCATTCAGAATAGAGGTGGTGGAGATATTTCGGCGGTTCAGTTACGTTTAGCAAGTTATGAAGTTGGTCTACTGTCGGTGATGTATGTAGCTCACCAGGAAGAGGAAGTGAGCGCAGGTTGCCTCATGGGTGAAACAGTTTTGAACAGTTATTGGCAAGATGGATCACCCACGGGCAAGAGGCTCCATTTTGGGTCGTATCACGAGCTCAGAAAACCACTTATAGTACTCAATAGGGCACATCAAGAGTCACATTCAAGGCACATCGTCAAGGAAACGGCATCAGTAGCTTGCAAAAGTCTCTTCCTTTTTTTGCTAGGACTCCTCAGTCCGCTCTGGTTGTCCTGTCTAACCATCGGCTCAGAGAACGCACGACTGTGCAGTCTGACCCTGCCTTCTCGAGGCTACATGACCCGGCCGCCTCAATGGCCAAGTCGAAAGCCTCATGGCTCCTGCGCAAGCGGCCTTCAAACAGCTGAGCGCTTTTTGATTCGTGCCGTCCAACTCAAAATCCACCTGTGTTGAGCAGCTTCGCCCATGCCCCCAGAATTGAGACGGAGAAAAGCCGACGTGATGACCATCCGTCCTCCCAAGCTATGCTCATTGCTCCGTCAGTCCCTATTCGTTGAGACCTCGAAGCAGCTTCGACCAGAGAACCGAGAAATCCACTTTTGTCTATGCTGCACGGCGATAACATGACCCTCTATCGTGAAAGCGAGAAAAATGCCCTAAGGGGGAACCCCTGGTAGACGGCAGAAAACACGAGCGTCGCGATGTCGCCTGTCCAGATCCGCTGTGTCTAGATCTATAACACCACGGTTCTGTCTGCCAAGTGTCGTCAAGTTCCCCAAATCTCGGTCTAAGGGTATCAATCGAGGAGGGTGCCGAAATCAAAAAGAAATGCAATCTATCAGATGCGTCGTGAATGCCCCGTGACCGTAACTGCCTTGATCGAGCAAGGCTAAGGCGTTCGTCCGCCGTCGGAGATCATGATGCCGCCGTGCCGTCCGAAAAAAGAAAAACAAATAAAAGAACCAAAAACATGTGCATCCCAAAACGCAGCAATCAAAGCAAGGCGCGTCGAAGGCGTGTAGGGTTGTCGATGCTGCTGGTGACGATAGCCCAGCATCGACTGATGTGGTCTACGGCGCCGTAGACCAAAGCGTGGCATTTACCACCAGGACTGGGAGCCTGCGCCGCCGGGGTTGCCGTAGCCACCGCCGCCGCCGCCATAACCACCTCCGTAGCCGCCGCCGTAGCCAGAGCCACCCTGGGGACCACCGAAGCCGCCGCCGCCGCCGTAGCCAGCGCTCTGAGGAGGCCCGCCAAAGCCACCGCCAAAGCCACCGCCAGCCTTGCGGTAATCGCGGTTGGCGCCGCCGCCACGGCCACCTCCGCCTCTCGAGCGGCCGCCACGGCCGCCACCACCGAAGGAAGACTCGCGTGCAATAGCCTCCAGGAATGGGGGAACCTCCTGGTTGGCCTCCTTGAGCAGGTCCATGAGCTCACGGACAACGCCACGGTTTCCGCGGTTGAAAAAGGCAGTTGCCAGACCAGTGTTTCCGGCACGGCCAGTACGACCAATTCGGTGGACATAGTCGTCGATGTCAGTGGGGAGATCATAGTTGACGACGTGAGTGACGTTGGGGATATCGAGACCACGAGCAGCGACGGCGGTGGCAACCATGATGGGGCAGCGTCCGTTGCGGAAGAACTCGAGAGCACGCTCTCGCTCGCGCTGAGTTCGGTCTCCGTGAATGGAAGTGGCTGGGAAGCTCTGGTTGATGAGGAAGTCGGACAAAGAATCGGCCATGCGCTTGGTCTCGACGAAGATGAGCGTCAGGCCACCGGCGTGGGTGTGGAGGATGTCGAGAAGGACGGAGCGCTTGTCAATATCCTCGACGAACTCGACCTTCTGGGTGATGTTCTCCGAAGTCGAACCGACGCGGCCAACGGACAGGAAAATGTAGTCCTTGAGGAAATCCCGGGCGAGCATTTGGATGTCGCGGGGGAATGTGGCCGAGAACATGAGCGTCTGGCGGTCCTGCACATTGGGCATGTCCTCTTGCTCTACAATGCGGCGGATCTGAGGCTCGAAACCCATGTCAAGCATGCGGTCGGCCTCGTCAAGAACGAGGTACTTGATGTTGCAAAGGGAGATGCGGCCTCGCTCTATGAGGTCCACCAGTCTGCCCGGAGTGGCAACGAGAAGATCGCAGCCACGCTCAATCTGTCGGAGCTGGGAGCCGATATCGGCACCACCGTAGACGACGCAAGGGCGAACCCAGGATCGGTAGGCGAACTTGCGCGACTCCTCGTAAATCTGAGAGACGAGCTCTCGAGTCGGGGCGAGAATCAGGGACGTGGGGTACGCCTTGCGCTGGCGGCCAAATTGTCCAGCAGCACCGGCCGGGACAGGAGAGGGACCGTGAAGGAAGGCCTGAGACAGAATGGGGAAGAGGAAACCACCCGTCTTTCCAGAACCGGTCTGGGCGCAGGCCATGAGATCACGACCACCCATGACAATCGGAATGGAGTACTTCTGAACGGGGGTGGGGACCTTGTAGTGAGCCAGCTCAATGTTGCGGCAAAGGTGCTCGTCCAGGGGAGGCGTGGTGAACTGGTGAACAGCCTCGGGCACATCGTGGCCGGAGGCCTCGACAGGGATGTCGTCGTACTTCTCGAAGTTGATGCCAGTGTGCTGCTTGGACGGGTCGGCCTCGCTGGTGCCGAAAAGCTCACGCTCAACCCGGGGGTTAGCAGGGCCGGGAACGTGCTTTCCGTCTCGCCACTGTCCGTCGCCGGAGCCGCGAGCTGAGTAGCTGCCACCAGAGTGGCCACCATCGTGACCACCGCCTCCAGAGTAGCCACCACGGCCGCCCCAGCCGCCGCGACGGTTATTCTGGAAGCTGGGAGGGGCGCCGTCGCCGTAGCCCTGACGGCCTGCAAATCCTGCCTGTGGGGGAGGAGCTTGGCTGTAGATATTGTCAGAATATGAAACCACGTGAAGAGAGTTGCGGAACAACTTACTTGGCAGCCCAGGCGCTCTGGCCAAGTCCGTTGGGTGCACCGTTGGGCGCGTCGGCGGGGGCGCCGTTCATGGGAGGACCAGACGGGCGGTTTCGCATGTGAGGCGGGATGTAGGACCGGCCGCCAGCCTGGGGGGCACCAGGGCCGAGGTTGAGGCCAGCCATGTTGATTTGATCCGCCATATTGGTTTTGGTCGAAGGTTCGTGTTTCAACGTCGGAATCTCGAGTGTCGATGCAGGAAGAAACGATCGCGTCGTTCGAAATCACCCTCTGAAATAAAAGAGAGTGAAGTAGAGGTCCTGTCCGCAAAGAAGAGACAGAAAATGCGAAAGAGAAGGAAACGGAGGGCCTGTGCTCCCGGTTTTCTTCCCAGTATGTATTACGGTCGGCGTAGGTACACACACGAGGCGGTGTGCTTGCAATATCCCTCGAAGAACACGCAAAATCTTGACGCAGAATCTTCAAAGGAGAGACCAAGGAAAGACGAAGGCGTCTGGGGAAATGATGAGGATGGGGGGATGGGGGATGAAGGGTTTTGTGGATGGAGAGGTTTGGTTTGTGGGAAGGGAAAAAGGACGAGAGACTGGCGGGTAGCAGAGCAGAGAAAAAAAATCGGGTGGAGGGCGGGTGGCCAGAAGGAGGCTAGTGCCCAAGGCGAGGAAGGGTCAGAATTTTTCGGGGGGGAGCAGCCGTGAGTGGTCCGCTCCAGTGCGCCTGCGGTGCTGCCGTGCCCAGTTTCGCGGAGGCGTCCAGCCAACGCAACCGCAGGCAGCGCTACAGCAGGCGTTGGTGTAGGGGACGGGCGCAGGCCGCAGCGCTCTGCGGGTACTGCCGCGGTACACTGATCCGCACCATACTCGCAAAAGATACTTTTGCTGTACTTGAACCTTGCCAAGTCATGCACCCACCCCTTTCCCCAAACGTCGTCATGAGTGCATCTACGGAGAGGCTCGGTGGCGTTTCCAAGAACCCGACTGCCATCAGATGTCTGCATCCTTCAGGCTCACCGCTTCACTGGCAGGCTCCGTGCCTTTTTTTGGGTTTTTCTAGTGAGGCCTGGTACTTTTCTAGCCTTGCGGGCATACTGTTATTGCCGCCGTCGCGGCGTTGCTCGACCGCCTGCTTGTGTCACCGCTGACAGACACTCGAGGCGCTTCGGGATCCGCACAGGCAAGGTGCATGGCCTGTGGCGACTCTGCACTCGGGTCCCTGTCTACAAGCTCCAGAGTTTAGGCCCCCGTTTCGATTGGGCTCGGGAATAGGCACAAAATACGGTAGGTATTCAGGCAATTCAGGTAGCAAGCTGCGGCGCCTTGTCGTCAAGCCGGAGGTTCACTGAGGTCTGTCGCTATTTGCGCCCGATGCTCCACGACAACTTCCGTCTCTATGTGTACCTGGCTGCTCTTTGCCTTCATTTGTCTCGACAAATTGATAGAGCAGAATTCTCGCGTGCATACTGCAATGGGAAGAATGTACATGGAGGAAGGTCCCCATTCATCGCTGCCTGAGGGCCGCTTTTGTCGCCATAGGCTGTACCCAGCATCCATCTTGTCCATCGAAGCATAGCACCAGGACAGAGTGCTGAGATTTCATCTGAACAGCCTACCGACCTGAGGTATGTCTACCAACGCCACCTTTCGGGCGCTCTCGCCGAGCCCGGCTTTGAACCTACGCGCCCGAAGAACTCCCCACAACGCAGTGACGTTAGCTGCACGTGCCTAGTCGCCACAAGTCATGCGCCAACGTCTCACGCCAACCTCGACGTCAACTAATCATCTGAGCCGAACCTCCCCGTGTTCGCCTCAGCAGCAATGTTCAAGGTCACACGATAGAGACATATCAGAAATGCCGATGCGTAATTCCGAGACCGGTTATATGATACCTTGGCAGAAGTACGATTTACCAGCGTCATACAAGCATAATGTGGTACACCAACTTTGAGTAGACCGCATGAGATTAATCTCTAGGGTAGGTGATATTTGCGACGGTCATGGCACTCAGCTAGCGATCTTTGTGACCACGGTCAGCAAAGCACCACGTGTCGGAATGGCGTGTAATGTGCTCTGGGGTTTTGTGTCTACTGGCTTTCATAACGGTCGTAAACCGCGCGCTCGGCTAGAGTGCGTCACTGGTGGTGGTATGTCTTCGTCTACCATGACACTCGCAGGTTGCCGTGAGTTGAAAGATACCAAGACACATGAATTCACATGTCCTCATTTGCCCAGAGTGTAAAAGTACAAGTCTAATCCTCACCGTCCACGTCTACGGCCTCAAGCCATCTTTACCACGCGGTCGTCGTCGAACTCAATGTCCACAATGCCATCCGCCTTGATCGCTTTCACCACCATGCCCTTGAAGTCGATCGGCAACCGTCTCTTCAGCTCGTCCACGCACATATTCAAGAGTTTGATGCCCTGTACCAAGGTGATTTCGGGGCTGTGGTGCTTGTCCAAGATGGACAGACAGTAGTGCCTGTTTCACCAATGTTAGTTGAGGTCCCATGGGCGCCTGCTTGCTTCGCGTGGGGAGAACACAATTCAGCAGGAGGCAATATGCAATCAAACGTACTGTGCGAAGCCGTGGGCGGCATAGGGCACATCTGCCAAAGCAGCCAAATAATCCAGCCAGTACAGCGAGGGCTTGCCGGTAATGGGGTCAACGCCGCCCATCAGGAGGTTCACATTGTAGGGGTGCCGGGATCGCAGGCTCGAAGCGAGCTCTCCACGGACGAAGTGTGCCAGAGCCGAGGGCGACAATTCTGTCTCGTTGCGCATCGAGTAGAGCTGGGCGTTTCGTTGAATGTATTCGGCGAATTGCACTGCGGCTGCGGTTAGCTTGGCTGTCCGTGTGCATGGCCGCGGCGGGACGCAGTACCTGTGTCTCCCGCCTCCCCCGAGAACGCCATGAGCGTGTGCTTGTTCAACGGCCTCGTCTTGTCGTCTGCGGCCTTGAGGATGGTGGCGCCTCGCATCGCAGCCTTGGAGGCCGCGATGAGGGTGAAGTCCTTGCCCGTGATTCCCAGAAGGACCTCCCTGTTGCAACGGGTAAGCTTCAGCATGCGTCTGCGAGCAGCAGGAGACACTCACATCGTGATTTGTGCAAGGGATTCCGGGGTTGAGGGGTGATGGTGGAAGAGGAACGGACGTCGGTCGATTGAGGTGAGCTCGCTCCAGGTCCACGGCCAGCGAGCTCCCGCTAGGCTGTAGTTGCTGCGCGTCAGCGAGCTCCCCAGTTGTGCCGCCAGCGACCGCCGCAGCCCGGAATCACTATTCCCCGACCGCAGGCTCTCATTGGCCAAAGAAGCAGCGCTGTGGAGAACCGCATTTTATGTGGCCCATTATCTCGAACTTTTTTTTTCCGCAGCAGGAATTCTAATGACGGACGGATGCCAGCGGCCAGGTTGACCAGGTGAACGACAATGTCGTCTTTTTTCACTGTCCCGGGTGCCCAAAAGAAGCGCAAGCGACCTACGGCTCCCGATGCTCCCGTAAAGAGACTTTCTGGCCCGAAAAGCGCTGCGAAACCCAGCGCGAAGTCCGCCGCCGCCACTAAGAAGCGAGCCGAGCGGGACGAGTCCATCTCCGGCTCCGACTCAGACGATGATGAGAGCTACGACAGCCCATCCGATGCGGGCGACGCGGTAGAACGGGACGAGTCAGAGGATGAGGAGGAGGAGACCGCCGCCGAGAAGCGATTGCGGCTCGCGGAGCGCTACTTGGAGAATATCAAGGAGCACGTGGATGAAGCCGGGTTCGATGCGGCAGACATCGACCGGGACTTGATTGCAGAGCGACTGCAAGAAGACGTGGCCGAGACCAAAGGACGAGTGTACCGCCAACTCACCTCTGAATTGGCCTTTAGCAAAGCTTCACAGACCTTCTTCCGAACCAACACCAACGCCGTCACATCCGTTGCCGCTTGCGCACCCTACGTCTACACCACTACCAAAGACCTCTACCTGCACAAATGGAGGACGCAGGACCTCCCCCAACATCAATACCCGCAGACCACGAAACGAAAACCGAAGAAGCCGCAAGCCCCGCCAAAGAAGAAGCCCGAACTGGAGTTGTGGATCAGGGGAAATACCAGCAAGAGCAAGGATGTCAAGTATCAAAGGCACGTGGGCCAGATACTGGCCGTCGCGGCGTCTCCGGATGGCAAATACGTAGTGACCGGCGGCGAGGACCGGAAGCTTATTATTTACGACGCCGCAACATTGAAGCCTCTCAAGGTCATGACGCACCATCGCGACGCCGTCACGGGGTTGGCTTTTCGTCGCGGGACGAACCAGTTGTACTCTTCCTCCAAAGACCGCACCGTCAAGGTGTGGAGTTTGGACGAGCTTGCATATGTCGAGACGCTTTTCGGTCACCAGGACCACGTCGTTGACATCGACGCCCTTGCGCAGGAACGCTGCGTCAGTGTTGGTGCGCGAGATCGCACGGCACGTCTCTGGAAGGTCGCCGAGGAGACGCAGCTGGTCTTCCGAGGTGGCGGGGCGGACAAGAAGCCTCGGACGGGCATCGATCCGCGCTCCCTCCTCCACGAGGGCAGCATGGACCGCATCGCCATGATTGATGACGACCTCTTCGTCACCGGCAGCGACAACGGCGCCATCGCTCTCTGGAGCGTCACAAAGAAGAAGCCCGTCTACATTGAGCCCATCGCCCACGGCATCGACCCGGCTCTCGAGCCCGTTCAGGCATCCGCCGAGGAGGATCCCAATCCCAAAGTTGTGCCAGCCCCGACGCCGCGCTGGATCACTGCCCTCAAGACGATACCCTACTCCGACGTCATCCTCAGCGGCAGCTGGGACGGCCATATTCGCGTGTGGAAGCTCTCAGATGACAAGAAGAAGATTGAACCAGCCGGCATTCTCGGTGACCACCAAGAAGATGTGAACGGAGAGCCGCAAGCCCACGACGCCACAGAAGAGAGTCACGCCAAGGAGTCTCGGCGCCCCATCCCCGGCGTCATCAACGACATCGCCGTGTTTGAGCGCGGCGACCGGGGCAAGGACGGACTGTGCGTAGTCGCGGCCGTGGCCCAGGAGCATCGCTTCGGGCGCTGGAAGGTGTGCAAGGCGGTGCGTAACGGCGGCGTCGTGTTCGAGGTTCCCAGGATACAGAAGGCGCAGGTAAATGGCGCGGGCGAGAGTTCAGCTGATGACGATGAGGACGAATCATAGCGTGGTGTAATTCAATAGATATGGGAACACAATGTCCGCTTCAGCTAGGGCACAGTCGCTGCATTCGTGATTGACAAAGCTCCTGTATTTACGGGTAAATTGTCACATTGAGCCGATACTCGGGCATATTGACGCTATGGTCAAACCTTTCATCCCTGTCCTCTGCGGTCCATGAGACGACTGCCATCTAGCTTGTCTTCCACGACTCACTGGCTCGTGGACGCCAAACATCCGTTATCCTCCGAAGTTCCGTCCCCCGCCGCCGAATGAACCCACATTATAAAGCATCTTCCGTACGCCGCCGTCCGCGCTATGCATGCAATTCCTGCCTCACACATTTGTGACGCAGAAGATGAAAATCAAGTTGATTCCCGAAAATGAAAATTAGCCAGGACGTGAGCCCAATCATCGCAGCCCTAGTAATGCTAAGCATGACCCTCGAGACTCTGACCTAGGGTCGGTTCGCGGTTATCATGTCAGGTCAGGTCAACGGAGTCAGCAGTTCGGTCAATACCGTCGTAGCCGGTCGGCACTCTCCTTGGCGAAGTCCTCTCGGTGACGAGCATGAGAGGCCGCGTTGAAGATGGCAAACGGCCAGACCGCCCAGTTTTCTGTACCCGCCCTGGTGCAGGCAGGACCGTTCGTTTGCTTTTCCTAAGAAGCTGTTCCCCGACCTTGAATGCCTCATCGTTGTTGGTGGAGACGTCTGATGAGGATGTGGACAGCGTTTCAACGAACTGCAGGTCATTGGTATCGACAAGCTCTGATTTGCTCGCAGCATTTGGCCTGCTGTCCAATTCGCCAGCGGTCTGATCAGCGGCCTTTGGAGGCATCGCCTCCGGGGACGAGCGTGCCGAATGAAAGATCTGATTAGGAGTACTCGTATTGGTGCTTGACTCGGCTTTCAGGCTGCTGACCAGCTCCAGCTCCCCGTCGTCACGGGCCTGTGGATAGCTCTCTGGGGATTGCTGCTGCTGCAGCGGAGACTCTTCCAGGGGGGGCTTGTGAGATTGTTCTCTGCTGACGCCTTCGCTTGCTGAGGAGGTCATCGTGTGTTCGGCCGCTGAATCGCCATCGCGAGACTCTTTAGGCGAAGTGGACGACGCCTCTGCAAGCTGAGAGCTTAGAGATGAAGCTTCTGCATTCTGAGCTCTTCGCAAATTCTCTTCCTTGGCAGCCTTTCTCATCGCCACAAGCTTGCGCTTTGCCTCTTTCTCCTCTTTCTCCTTCTCAAGCTGATTTTGCTGCTCTTTCTGCAGATCAAACAGTAGCGACCGAACTTTGTTTCGTAAGTCTGAGGGTCGTATGTTCCACCCCGGGTTTTCCTTGGAAAGCAGCTTGCGGGCGGCTTCGTCGGGGTCCTTTAGAAACTCTTCCGTGTAGCCCAGTACGAAAACACCACAATCACAAAAGTTGTTTTGGCAGGGAATCTTCTTGGCAGTCATTCCAGTAGGAATCAATGCCAGATCGACACCCTTTTTGTGTTGGGCTTCCTCAACAAGATACTCCCGCAGAGCCTTGCAGGTGGCAGAGTGCGACGAGTCCAGGGAGTCGAGGGTAACAATTCGGGGTAGCTCTGGGTTGGACTTCTGTGCCCCACTGCTTGAGGGTGGTAATCTGTACACCTTTGTTGGGGATATTGGCTGCCTTGCTCTTGTTGAGGCGCTTGGCGGGGAAGAGAGCACCTCAACGTCCACGGGCTCGCTCGATAAATCAATCACCTCCTCGTCCTTTGTAGCTGGCAGGCCATTGAGAGCATTTGGCACGTTGCAGATGATAGCCAAATACCAATGTGCGTGCTCGTTGACGGGAACGATGATGTAATCATAAGAGAAGAGATCAAACTTGGCCGTCCACGTCTTGACGCCATCGTAGTTGATTTTTCCTTTTGTAGACCTCAGCTTTTCAAAAAAGAAGCTGCTGAAGATGTAAACCTTCTTGAGCAGTTCCGGCCGTTCGTTCTCAAGCTTGGCCTGAAGATACCGGAGATAAAAGCTGATGAGATTGTCATTAAGGAATTCCCCTTCGTCAAGTCGAGGTATGTCCTCATCGTCGACAGTCGCCCTGTTCTTGCCTGTAGCCGGGAATACGAGCGATCTCTGCCAGTGATCTCGCCAGCCTGGGTGTGTTGCGGTCCAGCAGTCGAGGCGTGGCTCATGGAGAGTGGGCGATGCACGGGATGCCCTCGTCCGCCGAGTTTCTGGAGCGTGACGCCGCTCGGGCACCTCGGCGTGGCCGGTGAGCTCAAGAGAATGGCCACCTCCAGTCCGAGAGGAACTGCACAGGGCATCTTTAAGTGAGCGGTTCTTCGAGCCCCTCTCGCCCGTTACGCATCCGTTTCCAGCAGCCGTGCGAGAGGTGTCCCCGACTTTTCCCTCAGCTCTTTGTTGCATAGTGTCCGCTCTTGAGCGGCCATTTGAGGCCGCGTAATTAGCTGCATTTTCAACGGCTTTGCGCACCATGGCTTCCACTTCAGCCCTGAGTGTTGTTAGCTAAGGCACAAGTATGCCAAGGACCAAGCCATTCCACTTACTCGGGCCTTTCCACTTTGTCGCCATATGTCCGTGAAACAAATTCAAAAGCGCCTTCGGGGCTCTCAAACTCCAAGGCGAGCTTGCCCAGTCGGTGAACTGTTTGCGTGCGAAAAACAAAGACACAGGGGCTCTCTGTCGCGGCGTGTATAACCCGGAATACTTCTTCAACGTCAACAGTCAGCCAAGAGAGATGATCGCATTCGCCGCTCGCAGTCGTCGGCACCAGCATGGAGCTATGTTCCGACTCTGGCCGTAGAATGATGTGCCTATCTCCATGGCCACCGCTGTCATACAGCTCCTTGCCGGAGGCCGCCTTCTTCAGGGCCATGTCCGGAAGAGGGGGGGTGGAGGATTTCAGCGATCGACGCGTCCCTCTAAAAATGGTAGGACTGATGTCACCTCTAGCCTTGCTCTGCTGTCGTGGCTGAGCGACATGCGTGAAGTTGGTTTTCTTCTTCTTGTCGATGTTGTCGGGTTGTGCGCTGAGCTCATCCTCCGATTCCTCGATTGACTCTTTCGGCACCTGCGCTGCTTTGGGTCGTTTGAGTGGAGGTCCTGTTGATTCTACTTGACAAAGGTGCAACACATGTTTGATGGACTGCTGCGGCTGGACATCGGAAACAACATCGGCTGGCGGCGGGTATTTGTCATCGGCCAGTATATCGGGACTTTGGGTGACGACCGATCGGCTTTCTAGCCCTGAAGATTTTGTATCGAGGCTGGCATCGCTGTGGCTACGCCGACTTTTCCGCTTCCTCCGCTTCTTGTGACCCATGTGGCTTCTACCGTGGGGGTGTGCGTTGCGAAATTCGACGATATCTGCAGCGGCGGCGCTGTGTGCCGTCTTTCCCGTACTCGAGATGCTCATCAAGTCGTAGGGATCATCGCGCGAAACTGATTGAGTAAGATCCAGGACATCTTCGTGCGCCGCTGGTTTCGGGAAATACGGACTATGAGTACTGGAGCTGTATTGTCTCTTCCGCTTTGTCGGTGGACTGTCCTTCACATCGGAGGAGATGCGTTGGCTCAGTGTGTTTACGGGGCCAGCCGTTGCGTTGATGCTCCTCTGGGAGACGATTAGCATCATGATTTCGGAAACGCAGGTCAGGAACTGCGTACAAGGAGCGAAGTACCCATCCTCCCCCTCTCGGTCCTGGTGAGCGAGTCAGAAAGAGCAAAAACCGTTGCGTTGAGGCCAGAGGATGCGTACCCATAGTCTGGGAACGAGTTTGCTCCGGACTTGTATCGTTTCCACGGGCTGTGTCTGATCAGCGCTGACAGTTGAACGAGGCCGCAGGGCAGGATATGCGTACTCCCATCGAGTTCTCCTCGGCTGGTCCCTCTCTCCCGCCTGATCCGACTCCTGAATATGGGGCTCGCGCGCGTGGTTGTCCAGCTTTACGACGTCGCGGTCTCGTCGCTGAAGACGGGTCTGGCGTCGCCGCGATGAGGCGACCTGTTGCGAGTGGCCTGCGGCGCCTGCAACTCTTATTCTGCCGGGAGCTCGCGTTTACGAGCAGGCCTCGCCAGCGGCAGTCGCGCGCTGCGGAATCGGTCCCGGTGTTGGACGAAGATGACGGTTGATTCTGTGAGTGGCGGGGTCCACAGCCAAAAATTGGTGGATCAGACACTTGAATGCCGGGAAGCCTGCGGCGCGGGGGGTCCACTGGGAAGAAGGATGGACGCGGCTGCGAGGCGCGTCAGCCAGCCTTGCCCACCGCTGGAGCGCCACGCCACGGGGAACCAGTCGTGCACTAACAACGGTGGACGGGATGCATCCCAGCATGTGCCCGTACCCAGCTTACCCGAATGCGTTTACTCGCAGGCTTTTGGCTCGCCTCTCCTCGAATTCCGGCCTGCAGTGGGGATCGAGCAACCCGTAACTACTCCGTACCTGTGTCTGTGACAGCTTCGTGTTGCCGCAGCGGTGCGGGCGCTCTGCCACGACCTGTGTGTTGGCGAGATCTGCCTAAATAGCTCCAGTATAGGCAACCCAAGTCGGCCAGCTTGACGAGAACAACTGCAGGCGAGAGCTTTCCTTTTGTTATCATGGGAACGGTTTCGCAGCTCCCGGTGTCGTTGCGACGACCCCTGGCAGCAGCTGAGTGCAGGGACCGTCTCCACCTGCAAGGCTGAAAGGCCAACACCACCACTCCAACATGCTCCCCCCACATCAACGTGTCCTATTAGTTCGCGACGGCATCATCGACCACCTGCCAGCTCATCCAGCTCCCACACGCAAATGCTGCGATAGCCAGCACAGCGAACCCCATAGCCAGCAGCGCGCGCCCTCGTGCGCCTCCCAAATCGCCCACCATGCACTCCTCCTTCACGCGCATCCAAAACGTCTTCGGCTTCTTCACCACCGTTGCCTGCGTTTTGGGCGCCTTCATCGCCGCCACCGACCTCTTCTCCTCCCGCACCCCAAGCGGCGTCATCACCCCGCAGAACGTCCAAGTGTCCGTTCCGTCTCCTCTGCTCCATACGTACCTGAAAACCAGGCGATGCTGACTGCATTTCCACCAACAGCGTCAAGGGCCGGCCGCACTACTACTCGTCCAAAAAGGAAGAGTACGCCATCATCAAATTCTCCCTCGACGCCGACTTGTCGTCCCTCTTCACGTGGAATACAAAACAGCTCTTCGTCTACGTCACGGCCGAATGGCCCAGCGAACCAGGCCAGAACTCGACCAACTCAGCCGTCATCTGGGACAGCATCATCACGAACCCAAGCGCAGACCACCTTAAGAACATCGGCCCAGTCGCCATGAAAAAGCTCAAGAAGAGCTCCGAGGGCAAGACTATTGACCCCAGCCGGTACGTTCCCTTCCGCGGACTGTCAGGGACTAGCTTTTGTGCCTATTTACTAAGTGCTTGTGTGCAGAGGTATCATTAAGCTCAAGAATCAGAAGCCAAAGTACCAAATCACACACCCGAGCGGCAAGATCGCAGAGGCTTCCGAGGTTTCACTCAAACTGCACTATAATGTTCAGCCGTGGGTCGGGCTTCTGACCTGGAACATGGACAAGGATATCTTCCTCTGGAAGACCGTCAAGGGTGGGTTGAGCGACACATTCGCCTTCCCGGCGGTCAAGTCAAAAGACGGCAAGGGCAAGGCCAAGGCCAAATAAGCAGGGAAAGGAGACCGTGACCGGGCTTGGTAGGAACAAGTAACTTGTGGCGTTCAGCATTTCAGTAGCAATGGGAACAATGCGGTCCTTTCAATGACGTGATATTAATCGTGACATGAAGGGAGTTACACCCTTGGCCAACTCGCCGCCTATCCTGCCGGGGAATCTACAAGTAGCTCTGTCTATATAGTACATCGTCAACGTCGCGCATGGCTTAAACAAAGCGCTGCCCTGACGGCATCCATATGCACAACGCCACTTCGCCCACATGCCCCAAATACAAAGCCGGGCCAAACTAGGAGTATATATCCATCAGGTCTTTCAATAGCCCTAAGCGACATTTCCGCCAGTGGCGCTGGCATTGCCATTGCCATTGCCGCCGCGTCCTCGGTTCGGACCACCTCGTCCTCTGCCTCCCCGACCACGGCCACCGCGGCCTCCGCGGGGATTATCGAGGCTCGCAGGAGGAGGAACATTGCCGTACATCGCCGGCTGCTTCTGGGCAGGAGGGGTCTGGGATCCTTCAAAGTTGCCGCGACCTCGGCCTCTGCCGCCGCCATTGCCTCGCCGATTACCATTGCCACCCCCGCGGCCTTGATCATTCGCCCCGTGCCCTGGAGGTGGCGTCCCATGGGGACTTCCTCGATACACGAGCGTGCTGTGCAGCAGATTCGGGGCGCCGCCGCCGCGCTGGCTGGGACTTCCGCGGCGACCAGGTGAGTTGGCGCCTCCGTTCACGGCACCGCGCCACCCACCTCGTAGGGGCGGAGGGGCTGCAGCATCCTTGTACTGCGTGATGCCCACTGAGCCGTAGGCTCCAGTCGTCGGGGTATCAGCAGCCCGTCGGCGCTGGGATCTGCTCGATGCTGAAATGACTTGTTTTTCCGTTGTATTGAGGACGGATGATGACGCCACCGTCTGGCCGCGGAACATCGGAGCGCGCTCGCCCAGCGTGGTGCCGCTCATGAATGATGTGTCCCACACGACATCCAGCAATAGCGCCGTCGCAGTTCGACTGATGCCAGCGACAGTTCCCCTCGTGGCAATGGGGACCTTTCCGGCAGCAGCTGCAAATGTCACACGGTCGCCCAGGCTGAAGCTCTGGTTGCCGAGCACGAGCTCTGCATCGGACGGCTTCAGAATGGCGGCACGAGGCACACCGCGCAACTTTCGAATATCAATATCGAGCGAGGCCTGGTGAACCTCCTCGCCAACGGCTGCCAGCGCCATGACAACCTCCGAGTCAAGCTGCTCGGCCTCGAGAGGCACGCGCTCAAACTTGCTCGTCTCCTGCTTCTTCAGCCAAGCCACAATGTCCTTGACACGCTGTGAAGCAACACTCGGATCGTTCCACAGGTTAGTCTCGGAAACCTCGCTCCTCTGAGGTTCTCTCTGGATGGCGGCGAAAAAGTCGGGGAACGCTACCATGTAGTCCGCGATCAACTTGACCGCCAAAGCACTGAACTCCCACCCGGTGTGAGACTTTCGTGAATACCCCAAAACCTTGAGCTTGCGTCCCTCAAACTTCAGGTTGAGACCCAAGTTCAACTTGAGCCCACCTGAAGTGCTGACCTGATAGGACGATGTGATCTTGCTCAGAACCAAAGGATGCACTCCCAGCTTTTTGGCGACCGCAAAAGATGGCGTGTACGGGTTAGTGCGCTCAGCCTGATGAATGATCCGCTTGGCAAATTCCTGCTCCTTGTTCTTGGGCACGGAGACGACGACTTCCGTCTTGTTGTTTACGTGTCCGGTAATTTCCAGAGGGCGTCCGTAGGCGTAGTCGCCAAGGAAGAACGCCCGAGTCCCCACGGGAAATTCTTCCTCGATGGGCAAAGCCGCCTTTTCGATGAATCGCTCATCCTCGTTGACGACCTCATCAACGATTGTCTGGGATGCATAGGTGCTCCGCAAGCTCGGGTTCTCAGCGTATTCCTTGATCAACGCTCCTTCTTCCGTCTTGATCAGGCCCTTGAGCATATGGACATAAACGAGGCATTCCACCTGTCCGATCGTGATACCCAGACGCTTTGCATGCCAGCTCTCAAGGTACTCGGCATCCTTGGAAAAGTCGCCTGCTTCTCTGTTTGAATGGTCCTTGGTGATTATATCCTTCCCGTTTTCAGCCAATTCATAGCTGAAGAGCTCGTCCTGGACCTTGATGACTTTGGCTTCCTGCAGGAATGGATATCCAACATAGCATCGTTGGCCGAGTTTCGCCTTCCACGTTTCTATGCTTGTCCGCATCTTTGTATCGGTCAGGGTCACAACAACGCTAGGATTTCGGCTGTCAGCTTGGAAAACATTGATGCCGAAGCCTTGGACCAGCTGTGCCGTATAGGGCAGGCTATGCAAGGTAGGAAAACCGGCCAGCGCCTCGACGTTCAAAAGCGCGCCTGTCGTCAGGCCTGACAAATAGTCAAGACCCTCTGTGTCGGGTAGGTCGAATATATTCTCGATGCAACGGCAGGACTGGATCTCTGGGAAAATGCCGGGAAGCGACGAAGGATAAGTGAAGTTGACGTCCGAAGAGTACGTGAACTTGAGCGGAACTCCGTAGCCATTGCGGGCCTTTTCGTCGTCGCTTAGAAGCTCATTCTTTGGCGCCATGGCAGTCAAAAGTCTTTGCTGATCAATGAATGGAATTTTTACCACGGCCTCCCACTCCATCTTTTTGCCATTCATGTCCAGCTCAAAGTCTCTCGGGTAGAAATCGATGATTGGAGAATTCGGGTTCGTCATCAGGTCATGGTAAACAGTGGGCACGATCTTCTTGCTTCGGTCGGGTAAGACGCCCATCAGTTGTTCGTACGGCTTGAAGGGCTGGCCCTTCTCGAAGTTGAGATCTGCACCAAGACCCTTGACCACATCTGATTGCTCTTAGCTTTAGATCCGCGCTTGCTTCCTGCTTGAGATAAGAATTTACCTGAGATGAGAGGCGCGTAGTGGTAGCCATAGTACCACGGCCAAGATGCAATGCCCCGGTAATAGTAGTACAGTACCCACTGGAGGCCTTGGACGTAGTTTTCGCAAAGAGAGGTCTGCTCCTGGTCGTACTTATCCGACGGCCACTCCGGGAACTTTTGCAAGTAGTACTTGGTCTTCCAACCCTGATACTTATCCTGGTACAACTTTTCGTAGTGCTGCTGAGCATCGTCGGGCGTCATATCGACAACCATAGCTTTGTCATAGATCTTCGTGACACGGTAGGCAGCCAAATTGCCCTCTTCCTCCTCCTCCTCCTCTTCTTCGTCACCGTCGCCTTGCCCATTTGGCCGCGCGGGGAATGATATAATAAGGTGCCGATCGGCGTTGTCGTCCTCCTTGGTCGACCAATCCAGGTGCATGGCATCCGCAAGGTCTTGGACAAACTTGCGGTCCTCTGCTTTTAGATCCGCGCCAAGGTTGAGCGGCTCTTTGGATCGTTTGGAAATATACGGGCGTATCTTCTGTTTCCAAAGCTCCCGCTGAAACGAGGTCATGACTAGCTGACCGCCTTTGGGAGTCTTCTGAGTTGCACCATTCCTGGCCTCGAGCTTCTTCTCCATTTGCTTGGAAACAAACCACTTCTCATCGGAGACGTCGCTTTCGAAGGAGATCAGCTCAAGCTTGCTCAGCTCATCCAGCAGACTTCGGAGACGCGACATGTTGATGACGCCGTTTTCGTTGATGTAGCCCTCGCATGTCGGAAGCACCTTCTTGTAGATTCCAAACATGTTTGCCAGCGCACCTTCATTGATGTGAAGCCCAGGGAGATTTGGCAAAAAATCGTTTCCAACAAAAAACGCCATCAAAATGAAATCATCAATGACCCGCTCAAGGTCAAACGGGAAGGTCAAGGTACCTTCCTTTTGCAACTCCTGAAACTCCATTTCCAGGTATTCTCTCACAATGCAGAGATGGAGAAGATAGAAGTTCTGATGCTCAAGCTCCTTTGATTTGGTCTTGGAAGCCCGCCCAAAAGTGACCTCTTCACGGAGAAGACAGAAGTGGGGGTCGTGGCTGAGGAGGCCAAGCATGATCAAGTCGGCGTCGAGACCGTAGAGACAGTGACGCACATTTGCGTTGTAGTTGGGCTGCGCCTTGGCGTTGCGGATATACTCCATGATCTTGTGCTCTCCCTCGCCGGGGACTTCGTGGCCAGAGAGAACAATTTCGCAACCCTGCCAGTCGGTGTCTTCTGACACTTTCTTGTTCACGAAATATCGGAGCTGCAGTGACAGCTTCGCCATGAACTCGGTTCCTGCCGAACGTTAGAATCGGAAGGGGGGAAAGCTCTATGAAATAGAAACGTACCTGGTGTGATGCAGTTGCTGTCAAAAGGCTCCTCCTTTGGCATCTCCACACCCTCCTTGATGGCTTTCTCACGAGCCTTCTCAACATCCAGAGCCGTGCGGAAACGACGAGCGCGCTGCTGGTTCATCTTGGCGCGCGGAGCAACGCCATCGATGGCCATGAAGAAGAGCTGCTTGGGCTTTATCTTGCCGAACAAGTGTTCGATGTAGTTGAAGATGCGAATGAACATTTCCTCCTCGCTCAATCGGAACGTTGTATCCTCGCCGGCATCCTTGTGGGTGCAGTTATGGATGATGCCGTTCATGTCAAGCTAGGGATTTGGGTCAGCGGCAAGCGAGAATCAACCGGTCGGGAGGCAATCGAACATAGAGGCAGTCGAATTCAGGTATTCTGTTATCGGCTATGACCTGTGAAATGGCTGGGTAGCGCTCCGAGAGCCACCTGAAGAACTTGGGAACACTGCAACGAAGGTTAGCCTGGACCGCCCGAGCAGAGACTTGAGAGTGGCGACATACCCCATGATGCACAGTGGTGGAAGCTTTCCGCCCCGGAAGGTACTCTACAAATAGGAATGACGAATATGTATGGTGGGAGACGTGGAGTTACAGCTATCGGGCCGTCGAGAGTTGTTCAGCCTGTCCGGCGCAACGAAACGAGAAGATCCTGTCGCTGAAGCTGAGAGCCTGCCCGTGGGCGGCCGAAAGAGCAGAGAGGAGAGAGGAGGCGAAAGCGAGTAGCAGTGGCGCCAGAAGCCAGCAATCTGGGCCCAGGGATTGAGGAGGCACAGCTGTGCGAGGAGAGGGATCGAGGGTGGTGATTGAGCTTGGTGTTGTGGTGGAAGACGAACATGAGGTACAGCGTGGAGTCACTGAGGTGCTGATTCTGTAGCCGCGTGCAGCTCGTTGGCGGGGGAGGGACTCTTGCGGTGGGGGCCTCCAAGGTAGGGGTGGCCTCAGGCACTGTACCGACCTCACACCCTCGCCTGTGCTGCTACTCGTACAGGCCACCGGCAGCCCACATAAATACTCCAGCCACCCCTCACCGCCTGCTGGCAGGTTTAGGCGGACGCCCGCTCCCACCGCCTTGCCTTTCTTGCCCAATCCTTCCTTCACTTAACGCGCGACGCGTGCTGCCAGCTCCCGACTCCCGTCCTCCCACAGTCGCGAGCTTCGTCTGCAGAGGAGCCTCCGCGTCAGCTTGGCCTTGCACGCTGTTCTGTGACATTCAGCACCGTCAATCTGCTCTCGATTGAGTTACCTCTGTTCGCTTTGTGGCCGCAATCCCGCCCGTTATGGCTTCCGCACCGGCGCTGGACCCGGAGGTCGATGGTGAGCTCCCCTCCTCCCTTCATGTTCATCCACGCATTGCTGATCCGCCACCTGCAGTCGAAATGGCCCAGGAGGAGGAAGACGACCAGGTTGAGCGCCTGATCAACGAAGGTAGGTCCCTCACGCAAGCTACCCGGCAAACCATGCATGTCTAACAACTCTCAGAGTACAAGACGTGGAAGAAGAACAGCCCCTTCTTGTACGATATGATTCTAGGGTACGCATCTTCTTCTCGTTCGCCTTGACGCGGTTCTCTGACACATTCCAGCACGGCCCTCACTTGGCCTACCTTGACTGTCCAATGGTTCCCCGATGTCAAGGAACCCGAGGGCAAAAACTTCCGCATGCACCGCCTCCTGCTCGGCACGCACACCTCTGATGAGAGCACCAACTTTCTGCAGATTGCCGATGTCCAGATCCCCAAGGCGGTAGCGCCAAACCCTGACCATTACGACGAAGAGAAGGGGGAGATTGGCGGATACGGCAATTCCGGCGATGTTGCAGCCATCAAGTGCGACATTGTGCAGAAGATTGAACACCCAGGAGAAGTCAATAAAGCCCGATACCAGCCTCAAAACCCCGACATCATCGCCACACTCTGCGTCGACGGCAAGATCCTGATCTTCGACCGTACGAAGCACCCCCTCCAGCCTGCCACGCTTGGCAAGATCAACCCTCAGATTGAGCTCGTCGGTCACAAGGCCGAGGGGTTTGGCCTCAGCTGGAATCCTCATGAAGCTGGCTGCCTGGCATCGGGAAGCGAAGATAAGACCATGTGCCTCTGGTAAGAAAACGCAGAGCCCAGATCTGCTCGGGCATGGGGGAGCAAGCTAACACCACGGTAGGGACCTGAAGACCCTCGAAGCCGACTCGAAGACGCTGCGGCCTGCGAGGCGTTACACGCACCACGCCCAGATTGTAAACGACGTTCAGTACCACCCCATTGCGAAGAGCTTCATTGGCACAGTCTCCGATGACCAGACGCTGCAAATTATCGACGTCCGACAGAGTGAAACGACAAAGGCAGCCCTCGTTGCCAAGCGTGGACATCTCGACGCCATAAACGCCTTGTCTTTTAACCCCACCTCTGAAGTCCTCGTCGCTACTGCTTCTGCCGACAAGACGATCGGCATCTGGGACTTGCGAAACGTGAAGGAGAAGGTTCACACCCTCGAAGGCCACAACGACGCCGTTACATCTCTTTCGTGGCACCCGACTGAAGCTGGCATTTTGGGAAGTGGCAGCTACGACAGACGCATCATTTTCTGGGACCTGTCCCGCGTCGGCGAGGAGCAGCTTCCTGACGACCAAGATGACGGTCCGCCGGAACTGTAAGTTATCCTGATACTCGCACGAGAACCCAGGAGCCGGATGCTGACTACCGTTCTTCTTAGTCTCTTCATGCATGGTGGTCACACGAACCACTTGGCCGACTTTAGCTGGAACCCGAACGAGCCCTGGCTCGTGGCAAGCGCCGCAGAGGACAATCTTTTGCAGGTTTGGAAGGTTGCAGAGTCCATCGTTGGACGGGACGACGGTGATCTGCCCGTCGACGAGCTTGACCGATAGGTGAGGTGGAAGTTCTTAGGAAAGAGCCAGTCTTCATAGGATGAGGAGACAGTGAAGCTCTGGAGAAAGTGGCAGCACAAACACCAGGATGGGTCCTTCCCACAGGCCGGGTAAGATGACGGATATTATGAATCAAAAGTCTTCTCTAGGTTTAGCGGCGACAAGGCCTTGGCTGTCTCTATTCACGGCTGCATTTTGCAAGAGGCAGTGTGAAATGGAGTAACGCGGGGCCTGTTGCTGTGGTGGATTGATGAATGTAGGTTTCCTTTAGGTGCGTTCAGTTTCCACGTAAGAATCACCTGACTACGGAGTACGGCGCACGTCGTTACTGTTCAACCTGTAGTGCTATTGACTACCGATTGTTCGTTCTATTGAACCTTTGTTCAGCCTCTCTTTTTTCTCCACAGCGGGTGAACAAGTCAATTTCGCGCCTGCACAGGTTTCTCAGGCAGCCATCAAATATGATTGCACCACACTCTGTTCAACGTCTTTAACCGACTTGCCGGTTTCCCCTATTGACCCGTGTCTTCGCTTCGTTTCCAGACTCTTCAAAGTGTCCACTGACTTTACAAAGTATTACCAAACCTTCTCGATCCGCTGAATGTGGCCAACGCAGTCATGTCTGTCCCAATTCGTCGTACACCGTACAACTCTCATTCCAATTCTCCCATCTACGACTTCGAGCTGCCATTTGACCCCAATGGACTCCGCCGCAATGCCATGGCCCATGGCTTCAGCCGCGAGGAGGCGGACGTCTTTGCGCACCTGGCGCTGATGAAGCTGCGCGAGGCCATGGCCAACAAGACGGAGGGCGAGCCGGTCACGGCGCTCGAGGTTGCTCGGGCGATCAAGCAGCACGCCATAAATGAAGTCGAGAAGAGCAAGCTCAAGCAGCAGGAGGTGCTGGACAGAGCAGTGGATATCTTCGAAGACATGGACGAGGACGAGCTGGACGAGTTTCTCGAGCCTGATGAGGAGTATGATGACGATGCAGATATACGGCTCGCCGAAGAAACTTCGATGAAACGGACGACGAAGCGGTTCAAGTTTTCAGATGACATCCTGATGGAGTGCTTTGGATCGTGCGAGGACCCGTACGGAATCAACAGAAATATGGGTGGCCTCAGCCTCGGTCTCAACCACCACGGCATGGATCTCATCACGGCCATCTGCCAGCGCCTGGAGCTCGCCGTCGAGCTCGCCAAGCATCTTCGACCCGAGGACATTCTGAAGCTGTATAGCATCAGCAAGTCGTTCCACGACGCCCTCGACGGGCACCTCCTCTCAAGTGTCCGCCAGATCATTGCCTATGCCGCCCCTGAAGCGGGCCGCGTCTTCAGTTATCGGCTCTACCGCCGACATCTCGTGCCCGATCCTGCCGGGCGCACCTGGGCGGAGCAGTCTGATCCGCGCATCGTCCGCATGTACGGCTATACCATGCAGCAGATCCGCACCGTGCCGGGTATCAAATATCTGCAGCTCGTGCTCGGGCGCGATCGCTGCTGCCGCGAGATCCTCGCCATGATGGCGCGCAATGGCCATCGTATGCCGCCCGGCATGTTCGAGACGCTGCTGCGTATGTGGCTGCTGATGGACGTCCCGACGAGCCTTCAGCGCCGCGCGATGTTGCGCAACAAGGCTCTCTGGCCCGACGTGGCCCTTTACAACGCGCAGCTCTTCATGGTAAAGCTGGGCATGCATTTTAATGATCCCGTATTTGGCCCGCTCACCTACGACATCCCCAATATTATCTTGGGCTTCCGCGGCCTCTACTTCCTGTGGCAGGTCCTCATGCGCAAGAAGTTCACTTGTGCCGCGGAGATCCTCGACGCCAAGGTGCGCTACGACTGGGACATCCGCGCCGACCACTGGGGTGACGACTGCTTTGAATCCGACGTCTTCGGTGTGCCCTTTCGACTCGTCGGTCGAGGCCACACCGAGGGCTGGGGCACAGGCAAGGATCACCTCCTACGGCCCGATGAGCTGATCCCCATGGAGGCCGTCGTCCGAGGGCTGCACCTCGACGACCACCTCATGCACATGATGACCTGGGGTTACTTCGACTGGGAGACAGGCGAGAACCTCGTGCCATCCGAGGAGGAGATGTACATCTCGGATGAGGAGGAGGCACTCGCGCACATGGACACAACGGGCCACTGGCAGCGCAAGCACACCCTCAAGAAGCGCTGGGCCACGCTCACGGCCGAGCAGCGGAGCAAGATTCGCGCCGATGACGCCGACGGCCAGCTTCGCGCTTTGGCTTGGGCCACGGAGCACCCTACTGGCATCACCGGCATCGACGACGACTACAACGGCGAGCGAATTCCTACCCTCGACGATGAGATCAATCGTGGGTTCATCATCCGCCCGCCAAAGCGTCGCGACGACCAGCAGGCTAGGCTTGCCGTCCCATCGCCTTGCGATGGCGCGGGCTGGGTTGCCTTTGCCAATGAAGCACTCAGAGGTGTACCGCTAGAGGTCCACGGTGACGAGAAACTGCGCGCGCTGGCCACTCATAACTACTCTACAGGTGACGTTGAGGCCGACTGGGACTGGGAGGCGTGGCTTGAGCAAGAAGAGAACGACCGTGCGGCTGCCGGCAAGGCTCCGTTGAGCGAAGAGCTTGAGGATGAAGACGGGTCTGAGAGTACCCTGGTTCCGGGATTGGACGATGATGAATATGACATGGAAGACGCCTACATCAGCGACGAGTCCTTTGATGAAGACGGGGACAGTGAAAGCAGAGACGACAGCAGCGGTGAGGCAGAACATGGAGGCGGAGATGAGGATGAGGATGAGGATGAGGAGATGTGGGACGAAGGGGCGCTCGAGACCTACATCGAAGATTTTTTTGATCACGTAGTGATGGAAGGTGGCGAGCATGGGCAATGAGTGGTAGTTGGGATCGGGATATGAGCAAGGTCAGCCCATGCTCACTCCAGATTCG
Organism: Tolypocladium amazonense; assembly: GCA_024340795.1. NCBI lineage: Eukaryota > Fungi > Ascomycota > Sordariomycetes > Hypocreales > Ophiocordycipitaceae > Tolypocladium > Tolypocladium amazonense. The sequence continues at coordinate 41,656 of JALHCE010000018.1, forward strand.
CTATGACACTGCACGAAGAAGCCAGCGAAACGCAAATACATCTAATGTGGCTTTCAAACCATTCAACTTTCAAAGACGCAGGTGTCGGCACGATCATCACCGTAGAGTTGTTGTGCACCACGACACCATCACACTAGCATAGCACGCAGTAATTCGAAGCGAAAAAAACAGTTTTAAAATTTCACCATCCTACTCCCCTCGTCGTCAAGACCTCGGGTCCCAGACAACTCACCCTTCTTTTAATTGACTAATCGCAAACACAAGGGGGGGTAAAGGGCCAAGGCGTGCCCCATCCTGTCCCCTCGGAACAAGCCTACCCCCAGACAGCCAAAAGCCATTGAACAAGTTCCAAAGCCCCCCGACTCCACGCCCGATGTCCTCGCACAACCAGCGCCTCCTCCCTTTCCCCCATCCCGGTCCAATATAAAACTCAAGTCTGCGAAGAAGGGTGTTTGTGACAAGTGAAAAAGCAAAACGAGTCAACGAGATGATTAGACAAAAGGAAAAGAGAAATCGACAGAAATGAAAATATGACATGGTGAGAACAATATGCCATGGCCCGGAGGTGGTGGCAAGATGCAGCCGCCGGTAAACTGGAAACTCGAGTCACACACCAAGGCCAAGATATACCCCCAGACTCCCTTTCGCTATGCACCCCGCTGGGACAGACAAAGGGGTTCCAGTAGCCTCCGCGTTCGAGCCCGCCCTCACAAATTCCAGTCCACAACCATGTATCTGCTCGAAGATGGATGCGGGGCTTTCTCCCTAGTTGCGAAAGAGACAACAGATTCCTAGCAAAAGTCTGCACCGAAGACTCGCCAAACCAGCAAGAACCGGCAAAGTCGCTTTTGTCTTCCAGCCTTCAAATTTTACCACATCCCACCTGAAGTATAAAAGCGTCCGACACGCCATCCTGGTCCTGGAAACCAAATACCTACCCATGCCACCCTTTCCATTTCAAACAGCAAGCTAAGTCCAGAAGGTATTTGCCAAGGTCAAGTGCTCTATGTTCATCATCCCAAAGTCGTTTTGTTGTGTGGGCGTGAAGACGACACGGAAGAGTACGCAACAAAGGAGGTACAAGTGACGACCCAAGGAAAGCGTATACAACAGCAGCCCAGCAGTGAGTAGCCAGTGCGTCGTCTTAGGCGGGCGACTTGCTCGGCGGAGCACCTCCGCCGTTCTGTCGCGCATCGCCACCGCTAACGGAAAGTCCGCCGATGCCGCTGGACAGGAACGCAAAGGGGTCGTTTTCGCCGTTGTTGTTATTATAGAAGTTGTTCGAGGGGCCAGGGCCTGCGGATGCCGGACCGTTGGTCGCAGACTGGAAAGCAGCTTCAGCAGCCCTGCTGTCGAAGGGGCCCGCCGAGTGCGATCCGGGAGCCGAACCGAAGCCCTGAGTGTTCAGTGAGCTGGGGTAGGCACCCGCACCACCGCCAATGCCGGATGGCAGGAAGTGGCTCGGAGGGCCTGCGAAGTGCTGGTTGTAGCCACCGCCAGACGTGAAGGAGTTCCCGGAGCCAAAAGGCCCGGGACCAGGAGTGCCGGCCATGGACCCTTGGCTCATGCTGTACTGCGAAGCATTATCCATCGGAGACGGGTAGCCCGAGTCGGCAACGACAGCGGCTCCGGCGCGGCTGGCGCCGCAGCGAAGGCAGCACACGTTCTTGGCAAAGTTGTGGTAGCCGCAGACTTCGTTGCCACACTTCCAGTCGCCGGCGCGGAATGGCACAACACCACCGCCACCCATGCGCCCACCGTGGCCCATGGGACCGTGGTGTCCGCCATGAGGAGGAGGTGGCATCATAGCAGGGGGGCCGTAATTGTAGCCATAGCCGCCCTGGCCGCCCATCTCACCCGCCGGGCCCGGTCCGCCCATGGCTGGGAACGAGCACCGGAAGCAGGCAGTTCGGCGCTGGAAGTTGGAGAAGCCACAAGAAGGGCAGGTCCAGTCACCTGGTCGAGGGCGGTTCTTGCTTGGCGGGAATGGTGTCAGTATATCCTGAGCTCGATCCAGAACTCGGCTAGACGAGGGCGAGACCTCAATAGCCTTTTCGTTCAGGGCACGTCCGTTCATGCACAGGCTTTCAGCGGCCTAGATGCGTTCTGGTTAGCTGCCGCTCATTGGCTCCAAAGGGTGATACAAAACAAAGGCGGTCTGCTGCCAAAGATGCGGGTTTACACTCACCTCTTCGTGGGAAGAGAAGACTGCGAAGCCTGTACCGGTTGGCTTGTGCTGTTCCGGGGTGCGGAGCGTCCAGAAAGCGATGGGGCGGCCACCAAACTGGGTGAACCAGCTCTCGAGCTCGGACTGGGTTGTGTCATGCGGAAGGCCAGACATGTGGAGGACCTTACTCCTCTCAGACAGAAAGGCTCGCACGTCGGCTCTGGCGTCCATTGGCCTGGTCAGGACATCCGGGTGCTCCTGGGGAGGTTGCGACTTGCGGATAAGGCCACGAAGGACGCGGGCAAGAGTGATAGCCTCCTCCATGGCACGGCGGGGGGAAGCCGGAGCCAGCGCCTGCAGATGGAAGGGAAGGTTGTGCTTAATCGGAGCGCTGGACTGTACCGGCTCGACCTCGAGGGCGGCGCAAATGTTGGAGAGCATTGAGGGCCCAAAGGGGAGAGACTCGGGGTGGTGCTGCTGCCAGCGCTGGTACTCGGTACGGAGGTCGAAGGTCCGCGAATGCTGCAAGTAAGGAGGCAGCACGACAGCCTTGTCGCGTGCTTCTCGAGGAAGCTGAACACGGAGGTCCCAGGCATCGAGGGTAACAAAGACAAAGTCGAGATTCTTCGAAGTCAAATACTCGGTAGCAAACGTGTCGAATCGAGTGATAGCATCTCTAAAGGTACCGGCGTTCCGCACATGCTCCCAGGTAAGGGTCGTCAGGCTCGCTGCATAATCCATTGTGGTCAGCTTTTTGACATCTCCATCAATTGGCGGGCGCTTCCAGACGATGGACGTTGAAACTTGAGCGGAGAGGGTGGATTGCGGACCCCCTAAAACAGCACCACTCGCTTGGAGGGAAGGAAAAAACCCATGGCGGCGTAGGGAGCACTTACTGCACAAGGGCGTGATGGGAGTATTGACCGGCTTGACAAGAACGCTCTCGTGGGTAATCTGTAGAGTCGGGGAGGACGAGGTTAGAAATGTCCAGACGTGGGTCCACGCAGGCAGCGATGGACACGGTGGAAGGGGTTGCGCAAATGAGAACTCACCTCCTCGAGGGAGTTGGCGTCGAGGAGAATCCATCCGAGCTCAATCACCTCGGCGGAGTCCTTGGTGACGTAGACGCCATGCTCGTCGCACGTCGTAGCCACATGGATGACGACGTAGCGGTCGATGTTAAGCTGCGGTTGCGAAGACATGATGGGCGACGGAGCGTCCGGCTCGATCTGCAAAGGCAGGGGTTGGAGGAACGGGGGCGGCGTCGACGTAGGGTGCGCACTCGTCGACTTGTCTCCCAAGAAAGCACTTGGCGAGGACGGAGCTGCAGCCTGTGACCCAGCCGGCTCGATGCGTACGCGTGCGGGTTGTGGGATGGGGTTGGGGAGCCGCCGAGTCGAAGGTCCTCAGGAGGCTTTTGCCGAGCAAAAGAAGCGCAGGGCCGGAGCGGGAGAATCCGACGGTCCGGATGGGGCCTGAGGGGAAAGGGTGAGGGCAGAGGAAAAAGATGGACCGCGCCCTGCCAGAATGCGCACCACTCCCTCGCGTTCACACTGGACGGAGAGGCAGAATGGGGATCTGGAAAAGAGGGAATGGGGGTGCGAGAAGGAGACTGCCAGCTGGAGGAGGAGCGTGGAAATTTGGCCGGGGCGGTGTTTTCTCCAGCCGAAGCCGTCAGCTGTTTGCTCACGTCGCCAACAGCGAGCGGTTGGATGGGGCCGGCACCGACGGGTACCTTTGGTGCCTACGGGCTCTCGTACAGTACGCGCAGCGGGTCGCCTGGCGGTTTGGGGGGTCCCCGATGGGCCCCGAGGGCCCAATGAGCTCCGCTAGAAAACAATGGGTGCCCAGAAGCGGCACTGTGCTGCGCTGTGCCTGGCCGCCATGGAGATGTGAGCTTTTCCGCCCTGCTCGCCGTCGCCTTGCCCATCCTCCGCGGGAGGCTCGAGGAGAGAGCAGCAACTCGAGTGAGCGTACGGAGTGAGGTATACGAAACCGGCTCGCAACCGCCAGGCAGCCTCGCGACGCTGGGTTCTTCACGGGCAGCATCCATCAGCCAACGCTTCGCTCCCGCGTCGTCTCCAGGGTGTGAAACACCCGCCGTAGGCCGCACTGGGCTGCGAATAGCCTAGCGCCTCCCGCTGGTCGGAGCCATCAGGGGCTTGGCCTTCTCCTGCGACTACCTTACTTGTACGGCTGCCAGCACAGCGGTTGTCCGCTGCCCGGGCCCTCAGGACAGGGCGCTAGCGGTCCACAGCCGCTGACCCGGGGAATGACCCCCCCTGGAGAAGTTGGAACGCGGACAATGCCGCTGGGGATACCATGCCATGTGCCGCATCATCTTGTCCGACTTGGGCTCTGGCGGCATGATTCCGGGCGTATCAAAGCCCAGACGGAGGAATCCCACGTGCCGGTCCTCGGACGGCCAGAAGCTCCAGGCATCATCACCTTTTGTAGCCTGTGGCTCATCGCAGGGAGTGGACTCGGAGCTCATGCAAACTGCCGGCATCGTCGGACTGGCCAAGTCTTCTCAGCACAGCAGCAGGGTTAATTAGGAGGAGCCAACAACGACGAAAGATGCAGCGTCCGTGGGACCGACACTCATAACCGGCGGCTCAGACCCGGCAAGCGCCGTGTGGTTCGATGATTCCGCGGCCTGCGGCTGAGAAGGTAAACCGCCCCTTTCTCCTCATGCACCTCAACCAACCGCACAGCGCAGTTCCAGTCGGAGCTCTGTGACGAGACGAGCGAGATTTGGCGTCTTGCTTATGGCGCAGTACGGGGGCGGCTAACAAGGATCAGGAAGTCACACCACCTGGAGCACCCCTACAGCGTACGTACACCGAGACCTGACCCATCGCCTTGGGACTTCGTCGCGACTCACCTTGGCCCTCGCTCGTCGTTCGGCTCCGGCTGGCTCTTCCAAAACAGCTTGATACAGCACGGCGCCGTTATAGAATATGTGACCAATCCAGTGCGCAGACGTTGACCCAAGCGATTAACACGTACCGTGGACGCGTACCGTGGACACGTCGCACGTTGGGATGCCGTGGCGAGCATGCGTTATCGGAGCACCGCAAACTCAATCAACTCCTTGGTGCGTCATCTCGCACTAAAGAGGACTGCAGCAGACGTCGCTGCCCCCTTGTCCATTTGGCAGTGCGTTGAGATGGAAAGGACCTGAGCATTGGCCTTGCGGTTATGCTTGTTCTTCATAATCCTTGTAGATTGCCCAACTGTATTCGTACAGCAGCTGGCCGTATATCATTTCAAGGCCAAGTCCCCTTGGCCGATCCGACGACCGGCGGTTCGCAGCCTGAGGCAGCCAGACGGACTGGCAACGGCCGCGGGACGGAATACGTGCAGCAGAAGTTGGTCCGCCGCAATGACAGAAAGTCTGCCAGCAGCCAACCCATACATTAAACGCTGCCCAAGCTATGTTGTCTCGAGGTTCAGAGTTGCAACACTACGCTATTTATAGGTGTCTGGGCCAATGAATGCGCCGTGCTGAAGCAGCCACAGTCGCACAAGATGGCTGGGTGAGGATGGGCGCCAAGTCGGCAGTTCGACAGTGGCCATGTCGAGGCAAGCTTTGCTAGGACATGCCGGGCCCAGCCTCTGCTAGGAAAAGCTTGAAGCAGTGCAACGTGCTAAAGGCGAGTGATTGACCACCTAACCGAGCGAGGTTCGCAGGTTTGCGTTTGCCGCTGCGCACGCTCCGCCGGGAATGGTAGCCGCCCTTACGTCATGCCGCCATAGCTGCGTCACCGTTGGCTGGCAATGACAAGCACGCATCGAGCTGCCTTGTTTGCCCATGCAGCCCAAAACAAAGACGCATCACTCCCCTCTTCTCCTCGCAATCGAGCCGACTGCGATTTTCTCCGTTTTGCCCTGCGCAAAGATCTCAGCTTCAGCATACCTACGACGGTTGTAGACCTGCTTCCTACTACCAAGACTCGCCTTCTCGCTTTTGATACGTCCGCGTCAGAGTCGTTGCTCAGCCGATAAACCGTCACCATGGGCGTCGCATCCACAGTTCTCATCGTCCTCATCACCATTCTCTGTATGATGCCAATTCGACCGTTGCGCGAGAGCTGTTGCTAACACGTTCCACAGTCCCTCCTCTGGGAGTGTGGGCAGTGGCAGGATGCGGGATGGGTACGTGCCTTCGCCCTGATCTAAACCGGAGACTTGCTTGCTGACAGACCGCAGACTTGTTCATAAACATCTGCCTCACGGTTCTTGGGTACATTCCAGGACACATCCACGCCTTCTACCTTGAGTACATCTACTACGACCGGCGAGAGCAGGCCCTGGAGGGACGCTACCCGACTCGCCGTGCGCCGGGCGTCTACTCGGACAACGTCCAAACCGGCGGCCAGGGCTATGGAACCATGGCCCCGCCACCTGGCCGCTAGAGAAAGGTGCTTCCATAAGAGACGAGGCACACGGCCATCGGGCCTAACGAGTCACGACCTCAAACGGGAGCTTAGAGGTGATGGGACAGAAACGGACTTGTGCTAGTGGATTGGGAGTGCTTCTGGAGGCGTTGCCACCTCAGCGATTCACTGGGCGTTTAATTTGGCTATGTTTGGCTGGGTATGTGGGTTCACGCGAGCATGCTCTTCGGGTCAGACGAATGCGTTGTTTGGGACGAGAACGTTCGCAGATATCTCAAGGTAGTTCTATTAACTTTCTGACATTCCACAAGACCGCAGCTGGATGCTCGGCCAAGCGAGGTCTCGCACAACTTTGACAATGTACCAGCTCAGCGAGACGTTCGCGTGTATTAAGCGTGCATGGAGGTGTCGTGGATGATGGCCATCAGGATCCTGTCGCAGGCTGTGCGCAAGCACCGGCCGCTTCATGCCTCACCTTTCACTCACCGAAGCTAGCTCGGATCGCTCGCTACGTCTTGGCATCTCATTTGCCGAGGGGAGTTCCGGAGCAGTGGCTCAGTTGGCGGCCACGAACTGCTTGGGGAGAGCTGTACTCCGTCCTATCAGATTGTCTCAGTGCGCGACCGTTGGGGCCTGCGCGCCGGCGAGTGTCTGTCTTGCCCGTTGTCTCGTCCCGGCCCTTTGCGGCGGATTTACGGAGCAGCGCGACAGAGTTGGAAGAAGATGGAAGGATGAGAGACAGGGGACCTTGTGCTCGGGACGTGGCCGTGATGGCGGGTCGGGAGGGGCGCCATCCGCCGTCGACGGTTGACACATCGCGCTCCGCAGAGTGGCAATGTCCAGCCCGCCTTTGCCCGTCCCGCAAAGCACCGGCCCGGCCGTCGTGCACGCTCGACTCGCTTCCAATTGCCCATTCATCGTCGGCCGAGGGAGAAGAGGCGGTCGGCTGGGGCTTGTCGTCGTCAACCCCGCCATCCGGGGCATCAGCATCGCGGCCAATGGGCGCGACACACGCCAGCGCACCGCCGAGGGGTGCCTCAGTAGCGCGTCCCCGTGCTTCTGCGAGCACCGCGCTGTCGGAAGACGGCTGGCTGGCACGTCTCGCCAACGAGCCACGACAGACAACTCATGCAGCCTCTGCCCACCACGGCCGCCTTGTTTCAACCGGAATTCGCATCCTTCTGCAGTGTCCTCTTCCCTTGCGTGTTTCGTCTCGTCTCTTGTCTCTCCTCCACCTACTCTCCTCTCCCCAATCCCACTCCGATCTCTCGACGCCATCCCGTCTTTGAAATCGCACCTCAGATGTCTTGCCGCGGCGTCCATTTGCGACTGCAGTTGAGTTAACGCCCGGATCCACCGCTGCGTCGATTCGGCCGTACGTCCCGTCGTAGCTTCGGCCTCACCTCGCTTCGCATCTCGGCGTCGATGGGGCCCTGAACTGCGCTGCTGCAAGCCCTGTCCGAGAGGTGCGACAGGACAAATCTCACGCATCGTGGCATTCTACCGAGCCGTGGAGGCATAGCATACTGTGGAGTGATACTTGTCTTTGACACCTCAATACATAAAGTCGATGCTGCTCGCCTGCCACCTATCCACAATGTCCTCGCACTCGGCCGCAGCTCAGATCTCTCTGCATCACGCGCCGTCGTCTACCATTCCTTCCTCCCGCCATGCCACCGACCCTCGCCGCGAGTCTTTCCCTTTCTCCCTGACACGGCCCTTTCGAGCCAACCCTTCCTCGACGAGCCTCGTGCCCTCTACCGCCGAGGGCAGACCCATCCCGGTTGACGACTCAACTGCCGAGCATCGAACCTCAGCCCTCCGCGAGATTAACAACCACTACCCGAGCCGTCACCGATACGCCAAGTCCACCGGCGCCCAAAGCAGCACCTACTCTGAGCCCGTCATCGTCCGCAGCTACCATCCTCTTGCACCCAGTCGGCCGGCAAGCTCGACTCGGCCCGGTGTGGTCGTTCATGGTGGGGCCGAGACCGGATCCGATGACGTTGGACCCGGAACAGGTCTGAGCCGAGGACTGCCCTTTGCCGGCAAAGTCGCTTCAGCGGGCAACGGCATGTTGAGTACAATGGCCTGGGCTCGTGCGAAGAAGACGCCGGGAGCCCAAGTACAACAAGACGCGAAGCTCCCCCCTGTGGAGGCTTTCACGTTCAAGAGTTTCATGGCAGGCATGGAGGCTCAGGGCGGGGGCAGTGACATCAACGCTGACCTGGATCGCATCGCTGAGATCTGTGCAAGGTCGAAGTACTCGCTGAGCAATCAGTACGAAGTCCACTACGCCCCTCACGGATCCGGTGCGTCTTTTTTGGCGCCGGCGCAGCAAGGTCACGAAACGCAGGGGCCAACGTTGCAGGTCTTGACCGCAGACGATGAACGAAATATGAGGTGTCATAGAAGGCGACGACAGCCCGGCAGGATGAACAGTCGAGCAATGGGTACGCTGGAGACGATCATGTCGTCGAGCCGATCGTCAGACGAGGACAAGAACAGGAAGAAGTCTGCTTCTGAAATAGCTGACGAGGTTCGCGGCCGGGCTGCGGTGAAGGGCTCCTCCAATTCATCGACCACGGCGTCATCTCTTCGTACGTCTGACGATGCGAATTCGCAAGACAGGGAGGTGCCGGTGATAAACCATGCCAGGAGGTCATCCGCCTCGCTCGCTCTCATTGAGGGCCCGAGGCAAACTCTCATCGCTGAGGATTCTTCCGCGTCACAAACGTTGCCTGCCGGCCTATTGAGCGAGCCGGCACTCCCACAAGCCTCGACGAGTCAGCTGGAATTGCGGACGGCTCAAGAACGACCACCCGAGGCGCAAGATGTTGGCAAGATCGCGCAGGCATCTGCGCCGTCAGCCGATGGCCTTGATCAGCCGATGGCCCAAGGCTCTATCTCGTCCATGCAAGACGTGGGTTTCGGGCCAGGTCTATTTGCAACGCTTGGCAGTTGGATCCCTTGGAGCTCAACTTCCGGGCAAGGAGGTCGCGCCGAAGGGAGTCTTCGTCTTCTGCTGCAGTCAAGCGACTTCAAAGGCAAGGGCGTCAACACACGAGGGCATGCAAAGACGATGTAGAGAGGGAATATGGATAAAGGTGCACATCACTCCGGTGGTGGGACAGGATGGGTGACTCTAAGAAGAACAGTGATATTCGGTGGCCACGCGAAAGAGCTCGCCACAAAAATTTGACGGATATAGCGGGCGTCACGGCGAAATTGGGGTTTATTCACGACAAGACATGAAACACACTGGCTTTTCCATTTTCGAGACACCTGCAGTTGATCTTTTTCAGTTGAAAGATATGGAAACGAGTGATGATGACGACGAGAGCCGTCAACTTGGCCCCATCGTAGACCAGGGAGCACGAGCCGCCGCGAGCTGCGCCAGGCATCGGCTCGAACTTCGACGCAGTTTAGGACTGCTCCACAAGCCAGTCTTGCCAGCCCTGAGAGAGACAAGCTGGCAAAGACTACAAAGAGGCCACTGTGGTTCAAGTTGGGTTTCCGGGATGGGTCGGGGTTGGGATTGAGCTCGCCTCGATACGGCCAAGTTGAAGATGGGCGAGCACTACACAAACACACCTGACTGCTGGCGCTTGGCTGCGTACTCGTTCAGTCGCTGGGCCGCTTACACAGCAAAACTCTGCGGCAAACTCCAAAAAATATAATAATATACATGCGCGCATGTCTTCCTGCCCGCGCGCATCAGTGTTCTACCATGTCCCTGTCTTTCCGTATACACCTGACCCGGTCGCCACAGCTCATAACTAATCCCCACGAGGGCAGACGGTGAAGTACACCACTCGAGGAACTCAACACCAAACCCACTTCAGCCGTTACCAGCTGGCAACTCATGCAGCCTTGTCATCAACATGAACCCGCTTTGCCTCTCTTTCGCGGCCATGCGTGTCCAGCCCGCGCTTCTTGTCCTTTTCCCGGGAGGCATCCTTGGCAGCTTTCCGAGCCTCGCGTTCCCGACGCTCATTCTCCTTGCGCAGCGCCTTGGACTCGAACTCGTGCCAGTCGCCATCGATTTCCGCGAGTCTGCATGCTAGTGTTAGATTGCTACTCTCCTGTCAAAGGGGCTAACTTGTACTCACTCTATCGCCTGCTTGGCTAGAGGTTCCTCTGTCGTAAAGTATGCATGTTGCAGGGCTTCCGCCGCCGTTGGTCGCTTGGCAGGATCGTAACAAAACATTGCCGACAGAAGGTCAAAAGCCGCAGGAGTTACCTGTTCCCGGTACCGTTCGGCAAAGACGCTCTTCCTCTTCACTGTTGGTCTGAGCAGTTCAAACCATGCCATGTCAACAAGACCAGGCCAATCCTGTCGGTTCGGCGTTCCAAGGATGTTGTAAATCTTGTCGAGCTGGCTGAGCTCCGTTCCGTCGCCAGCGAAAATAGCATGCTTGGTGAATATCTCCACCATGACGCACGCCGCGCTCCAGACATCGACGGCAGCGGTGTATTGCGTTTCCCCTAACAGCAGCTCAGGCGAACGGTACCAGATGGTTATGACGCGGTTGGTGTAGTCCAGCTGATGTCGTTTCGCGTAAAAGCGGGCCAAGCCAAAATCGGCAAGCTTCAGGATTCCGTCGCTGCTCACGAGAATATTTGCCGCCTTGATATCTCGATGGAGCACTCCTCTCGTATGCAAGTAATCGAGGCCTTCAAACAGTTGCTTTGCCAGGTGTTTCCTTTGCGCCGGATTCAGCTTGAACGACGGGTGGTTGAGCAAGCCTGTGAGATCATGGGAGAGGTACTCAAAGACCATGAAGCAGTCGTTCTTCTCAACCATGACCTCCTGGAGAGTGACAATGTTGGTATGCCGTAGAGACTGCAGCAGCTTGATCTCTCGGACGGCCGTGACGGGGAAGCCATCACGCTCTCCTTCCATGCGAATCCGCTTAAGGGCAACCAGGCCTTTAGTGTAGACATTGCGGGCCTTGAACACTTTACCATAGGTCCCCGATCCAACCACGGACTCGTTGCCCGGCTTTCTGAAAAACACAGAATCCGATGCAGCCAATTCCTGAGGTAGAGTCGGTCGAGGCTTCAGCCGCTTCATAACCTTCTTCACTATTCGCATCCGTGGGCCTGTACGTGGACCTTCTGGGGCGTTCCTGAAGTCATGCCGCGGGCGAGCAGAGGCGGGTTCCGTGGGCGCCCCACGAGGAGGTCCACGGTCACGGCTGTCTTTTTGCTCGGGTTCCTTCTTCGGCTCCTTTTTGGGCGGGGCAGCGTTGAACTTTTGCGAGATTTCGGGTTTTGGGGCAGTAGGTGTGGGTTTCGACGACGGTTTAAAAGAGAAGCTGAACTTTCCTGACGCACCAGGCTGCGATGGTGCAGGGTTGGCTGACGGACGCTTTGCTGCAGGCGCAGCTGCCTCGTCGCTCTTCATTGCTTTTGGGGCATCTTCTGCCGATGATTTGAGCCCTTCGACTGATTTCGGGTCGACCACCGACGCTGCTGCGTTGGTCTCTTTCCCGTCATCTGGCCCGCCAGCAACACTCTGTCGTCTGCCGCTCAGTTCCTCGGACGGAGCATCGTGCCCCCTGGGTGACGGACCTGACGTTCCCGACCCATAGTGCGAAGTAGAGCCACGGTGGCCGCCACGGCTGGAGAATGACGAGCCACCTCGGAAGCTGCCGCCTCGATAGCTTCCCCGGTAGCTGCCTTGTTGATGCGGCTGCGTTGGACCGGACGGGCCAGAGTATGAAGGAGAGTGCGGGTGATGAGAATGATAGTGCTCTGGTGGACCGTTCGGCGGGCCGTAATTACCATGCCCTTGGTGATACTGGGGTGGATATTGACTGGAAAGTGTTAGCAAAGTTCAGAACATTTCGCAGCACAGGGCGCTTGTTCACATACTGTGGCGGTGAGTATTGCCCTGCCCTGCCTCCTCGATAGGCTCCATACGGGGACATTGTCGGCGAGTTGTGGTATGAGCCCCCTTGCTGTGGAGATTGACCGTAGGCTTGGTGGTCTCGAGGTTCACCGCCGTAGTAAGGCTTGTGCGCGTACAGGGGGTTGAGTCCACCTCGATAGTCCCCGCGATAGCTGCTTCGCGATGCCATATCGTCGTCAATGTCAGACCGTGAAGAGTGATGCGGTTCAGCAGACTCCTCCCGGAGTCTTCGCTCCCGGTGGGACTTGGGGGATCGCGGCGGGGCGAGCCGAGATGATAGCCGGTGATCCGGATCGGGCCCAGATCGGTCTCGGCTGGCAGCCTTGCCGAACAGATCAGGGCGCCCCGGTGGGCTTCCCCGGCGCAGAGGGTCGTGGCGATGGCTTGATCTTGGTGACGGGCTTCGCGAATAGGCTTGGTGGTTGGAGGGAGACTTTGGACGCCGTGGCTCGCGCGATTCACGCGGTATGCCTTGCCGTGAAGAGACTTCAGGCCTTATTGGGCTCCTAGAACGGGATCTCCGTCTGTGACGGGGATGGGTATCTTCGGGCTGTGTGGGGGATCTGTGGGAATGGGCGTGGCGATGACGGTGTGACTCGTGACGGTCGTAAGGTGAGCGTCGCCGATGCTTCCTCGACTCGGGATCTCGCGAGTGGTCCCGATCGCGTCGAGCCGGGCTGTGTTCCCTCTTGGATCTCTTCCGATGATGACGGTCCGCTGAATGACTCCTACCCCTGTGCCGCTTTGAAGAGGAGGGGGAGCTTGGGATAACGCGTTCACGGCTGCGACTCCGTTGAGACGGCTCGTCGTCAGGATCGGAACGACGCGCCTTCGTTGCACGATAGCGGGGGATCAGATCCTCCACCTCAGCTCCGCGACGCGAAGACTCGGACAAGCGTCGTCTTGGACGTTCTCGGCTGCGATCGCGCGAATGATGACGGTCGTGTGAGGCGTGCTGGGGTCTCGAATGGCGATGGCGGGCTCTACCGCTGGGACTGTGACGGGGCTCCCGGGGAGGGGATCCTGGTCGATCCGAGGATTGACCTCCTCTACCAGACCGAGGCCGTTCTCCGTGGTCATCACTTCCTCCGACGTCTCTCATGGCAGCATTTCGGAGGCGACGACGAGGCTTTGGCAGATGCCTCGCGGCGGCGGCTCGCGAGTGCCCCAGTTAGAGTTTTAGTGCCTTTTGGGTAAATCGCCGCACCTTAGCCGAGCCGACAGGGGGCCTCTCCAGTCTTGCTGCGGCCCCGGCCGAACGCCACCAGCAAGCGACCGCCTGGAGCGCCAGGCTGGAGCTTGGCTCCAGATTGCTATCCTCAGCAACGAAGAGGACGCAAACGAAATAAAAAGCAGAATGGCGAGCCGAAAGGCGCAGCAATCTCGCAGAGACAACCCAAAGCCGTGCCCTCCACGCTGGCGAACCTACCCGACGGTGTTGGGGAGCTACGCCTGTGGCAATTCGTTGCTGTGAGAGAGCTGCAACCAGCCCCAGCGTCGGTTTTCGAACATCCACGCCGCCTGCAGCTCCTTTGTCTCGTCCACCCCGATGCACTTGCAAGCTTCCGTAAGGTGATGTAAGCCCTCCTAGACACTCCGCAAAATCCCGCAAAATCATCTGCCCCAATGCGCTCTGGCAGCAGATCAAACTCTGCCCGGGGCCTTTCTCAGGCAACCCGCAAGATAGACCGGGCGAGCAGACGCGGGATAGGCGCACTCAGCGGTCATGAAGCACTACATAGAAATCCTCGCGGATCATTTACGAAATCCCCTCAGCCCATCCGTCTGTCTTGTGGAGTGATGGAAATCAAGACTGCGCTCGACAGTTCTCACGCCAGACTGCGTGACGCCGACATGACCTGCGAATCTCGCGTCGTGAAGAGAGCCATGATGCCAAGTGCGCATCTGCGTTGGTGGAGGTGGTGTTCCGGCAGCAGCTTGCACATGCCTCAAGATAAGGTGCATATGTGCTGGAGCCCCAAGAGAGAGCTTGAGAGGGAAAAGCGGATGGATATTTGCTGGCGCAGCTCGTCGGCTCGGCTGGCGCGTAAACCGGGATGGAGCTGGCGCGACGGAAAATTCATGGCGGCTGCATTCGTTTTTGCGTCGTGCATAACACCGCTAGGGGCGTGATGACGACGATGCTAGGAGGAAGTGACGATACGGCTGCGGTGATTGTTGGCACGCTGAAGCGAGAGAAGAATTGGCCAGCAAGCTCCACAAATTGGCCGCCTGGAAGCAGTTTCGCACCCATCAGTCTGCCATGATGGGACAAGGTTCCGCAGCAATCTTCTTCAGCATCGCTGCGCAAGGTGGTCGAGAACGCCCAGCAGGCGTGTGATCCGGCGGCCCAAGACACGCTGCCCGGTTACCGTGAGCTTGCACATCACGCGTCGCCCATCCAGCCTCCACATGCAGTGCCCAGCACGCTTCTCATTTCGTAGGCTAAGGCCAGAAGCACCAAGTGCCCTCGTCAGAACAGCTTTGCTAAGCGATCGTGGTTGTCGCAAGCCGGGGGGCTTCATCAGGTCACGGAGGCAGGGAGCCTTGGCCGCCGTTTCTCCAGCGAATACTCCATTCCAAACGGCTCACAGTTCGTCACCTCGTCGCAGCGGTGCTTCGTATCCATTCTGAAGATGCCATCCATCCGTGCTGGCAGAGAGATCGTTCTTTGACGGAGCGTTGCGGGATGCCTGGTAATGACAATGGCGGGTGTCGGGCGTAAAGGCTTTGTGCGGACGGGCCAAAACAAGGTTCGAGAGAGAGAGCAGGTCACGTGATGGCCGTTCGCGTTCGTATTACGAGCACGGATACCTCAGGTACCTTTCCTTGGGCGCCTCGTACTTGTACGGAGTACGGAAGGCATGTACCTCCGACCAAGCCCTGTCGCGCAAACTTACTGCGCTACTTTTAGGCAGGTAGCTTGCCTCGGCAGGTGCCGTCGTGTCGGTCCCGGAGATCGGGTTTCATTGAAGGCTCCGGCTCCAATAATCCCTTCCCCATTGGCTTGATAGCGTCAATACATGCGGTCAATCCGGGCTGTCGCGTTGCGTGGCCTGCGCTTGGCCCGGGCTTCATGCTCCAAAGAGAAGCACCGGCCGAAGTCCTTATCTCATAAGCTTTCCTCGTGCGACCAACGCCCAGCGTCACAGTAGGTACCAATCAACAAGGCTTTACTCCGTAACGTACTTGTCTCAAACTCTCGATCACCACTCCGCACTCGTGCCGGGCCATCCTCGAGGTCCCGAGCCCACGTATCACTGTCTCGTGCTCTCAGTACGCGAAGGTGCTTTCAAGTGCGCACCTCATAGGGACGCAGTTCCTTTTTTTCCGTCTGTGTCACGCGCATCATCGGCCCAGCGCCGTCGTTGAAGAGCCATGGAGTGGCTTGGAAGAGCCAAGATTGCCTTCACTCATGCGCCGACACCCAGGACGCTGAGGGAAAAGAACGGCAAAGAGACGGACCTGCTCAAAATTTGTGAGGATGCGACACCGCCATGCCATCTCAACCCGCTGCTGTTCAATGGGCATCTCCAGACAATGTGGACGGCTACGAAGCCTCATGGGCCAAAAGTTTACTACCGACGCAAGCTTTTTCAGGCGGATCACAAGACATACCAGGGGACTTTCGCAGTCGACTTTGCCGTCGACCCATTCACGGAGACTGATGAAAGCTTGCCGCGGAGGACCGTCTACTATACAGACGAGCAGTTTGACAACCTGGGCTCGGACGATAGCAAACCAATGCTCGTCGTACTTCACGGCCTTTCCGGTGGCTCCCACGAAGTTTATCTCCGACACGTTATTGCGCCGTTGATCGGCGAGGGCGGCTGGGAGGTCTGTGTCGTCAACTCGAGAGGTTGCGCCGGGAGTAAGATCACAAGCGGCGTCCTCTACAACGCCCGAGCGACCTGGGATATTCGACAGGTAGGTGCACGCCGACGAACGGAGGTTCAAGATGGACTCCTGCTGATGGCCTCGCCAAGACCGTGAAATGGCTTCATGAGAAATTCCCCAACAGGCCGTTGTTTGGACTTGGCTTCTCGCTCGGCGCCAACATGCTCACCAACGTAAGTACTGTCAGCCGTCTGCGCATGACGATGGAGACTTAAAAATGATGCCAGTACTGCGGTGAAGAGGGCCCGGACTGCCTATTAAAGGCCGCCGTTGTCTGCTCTAACCCGTTCAGCCTGGAGGTCTCGAGCAAGATGCTCCAGAGCAGCTTCATCGGCAAGGAGGTTTATCTTCGCGTCATGGGCAGTAAGTGGCGATGCGCTTGTCCTTCCAGTGCACCGAAGCTAACATCGCCGAAGCGGCAATGAAGGAACTGGCAACAACGCACAAGAAGGAGCTGGAACACCATACTGATTTGGACATGACTGCCATCGAGCGAATCACCTACCTGCACGACTTTGATCGCGAGGTTCAGTACGTATAGCTGGGCGGCTGCCGTCGACATCTGGACTGATCGTATTTGCAGGTGTCCCACGTGGGGGTACCCTACCGAGTATGCGTACTACCGCGATGCCTCGTCTACAGATGCCGTGCTATCTATCAGAATTCCCTTCGTGGCTCTTCAGGCTACCGATGACCCGGTATGTACCCCATTGACCATTTTCGGCGGTGCTTCAGCTCTTCTAAGTGTGAAATAGATTGCCGTCAATGCAGGGCTTCCCTACCAGGAGTTTAAGCAGAATCCCAGCACAGTAATGATCACGACTTCGCTCGGCGGACATCTCTGCTGGTTCGAGATTGGAGGGGCCCGATGGCACGCGCGTCCGGTGAGTTGCCACTCATTTGCTTCAATAACAATGTTTTGTGGCTAACCCTGCTTTGTAAAGATTGGGAACTTCCTAAACCACATGGCCTTCAATGTCGACCTGGATAGTGTTTCGGCCCTGCAGGACCCCAGAACAACAGACAGGCCCTCACGAGGCGCTGACTATGACCCGATGCGCCGCAAGTTGACCATTGACGAAGATTAGACGTCATCTCATAGAACGAGCGTATGGGACTCGAGCATTTAGACTAGAGCAGAGACTACCTTGGCGAACATGAAGCGACGCATACACACGTGTCAAGGACAGAAAAGCTTTTGTAGATGCGGAGATGCATGGGACTTGCATGGATCGCAAGAGGTGTCACTCGATTGGAGAATTGCGGATGGCTCCTGGGATAAATATTTCATTCCAAATGTACATCCTCTCCCTAATACCCGCCATTGATGGTATGGTTCAACTCCAAGCGCCAAACGATGCAAAGTAAACGTCCAATACATGGTTTTTTCCCGAGATCCCCCTCAGGCGAACGCCACCTTCTTCTTGGACTTGCCGGCCTTGGTGCCAGCCATCGTCAGGCTCTTGATCGACTCGTCCTCGGCGTTGGTAGACTTGCGCTTTCTCTTTTTGCGCAGTGCATCCTTGGCTTCCTCAAGCTTGGACTTCTTTTCGGACTCCTTCTTCTCGGCCTCGACCTTCCTTGCCTCGCGAATCTCTTCCATCTGCCGGGCCTTGATCATTTTGGACTCAATTTGGCCGTCCTTTTCAGCTTGCACTATAGCGAGTATCGTGCCCATGCTCTCCTATGCTCTTTGCGTTAGCCAGCGCCTTGCCTGCGTGGAGGTCCCGGGAAGGGCGTACCGTGTCGTCGACAAAAACCTTGCCCTTCTTCTTTCCCTTGGGCTTGACCACGCCCACGGGGGTGATCATGTTGAGCTTCGGGATGCCCAACTCCTCCTCAGTATACGTCTTCTTCTTGGGCTTCTTCAGCAGCGCGGCACGGTTCTTCTCCTTGAGCTGCTTCGACGGCGGGGCGCCTTTGAGTGGCTTCTTCGACCTGGGTTTGGAGATGCCATCGGTGTCGGATCGCTTGGCACCGCCCTTGCCCGATGCGCCGGCCTTGGACCCGGCGTGCTTGTTCTTGACTGTCCGTGTCCTTGATGGTCCCATGGCGGAATACAAGCTCTGTGAGCGCTGATGCGTGAGTTGGGCTGGGCGCCAGGCTGTACAGCAGGCGAGGACCCAGGAAATTTTTTTGAGAGCGATAAGCCCGTGAGGGGCGATAACAGTGCACTTGCGGCGGAATGGCAGTGGAGGGAGGACCGCGGGCTGTGGGTGGGGCAGCCTGAACCCTTCGTTTCCCAGACTCGAGTCTACGAGTACCTAGACGGGCAGGGCAAAAGCGCTTGTCCAGCCTTTCAGCTTGCAATGACTGTTCACGGTAGACATCCCAAACCTCAGAAAGAAAGGCCTTTGTGACCGATCGTAAAAGTTTCGGCTCTCGCACAGGGCCGCCGCGTTTGTTGGCTACTGCAGTGGTGGCCGACAGGATGCCCGCTCCAACGCTGCGGTTTCAATATGCAGAATGGCGCGTGTACTCATCATGGCTTTTCAGATGAGTGTTTACGTGCGTCAAAATGTGGCAAGCCATGGAGCTTGTATGTACTACCTAGGCAGGCTCTGCTTTGGTTGCATCCTGGCTGGGTGAAATCGATACTATGGGATACTTGTAGGCTCTTGGAACGATCTCGTACAAGCCCATGGAGACATCAACCCCATCGAAGGTAGAGCAACGCCGCCTTTTGCACGGTCCAGAGACCTCTCATTGGGGGCTGCGAAACGCGAAGTGCTCCGTACGCGCGACGCACCAGCAACGATGCACCGCATGCTGGCTGCATGGTAAGATTGCGGGGAGAGCTGGCAGACGGCTCGGGTCTGCGCTGCACGTCGAGGGCTGGTCGAGCCGTCATTGATGGATCCAATGAAGAGGGTAAGGTGAATGGCACCCGCTGCCGCTGCAGGTAGGCAAGCAAGGTACAGCACGCAACGGCAGGTACCTTATTAGGTCGAGATCACACGCGAACCGTTCAGTCCCTACGCCGTATGTGCCCTTTGGTTGGCAACCCGCCCTCCATCATCGAGCCCACCACGCTGCTGCTGAAGGCACCTGGCCAATGGACCTCGTGTGGCTAACTGTGCGAGTACAGAGTCATTACGTCAGGCAACAGAGCGCACGGAGCCCTGTGAGGAGCTCCATTGTAGGGGACGAGGCCTGGGGTGGGTCCCACGCGTGATGTTCCAGAAGCCAGCCAGCGCTGCCACTGGCGCCCGCAGCCTGTGGAGGCCAGTCGCCTGGCGCTCTCCACGCCCGAGATTTTTCACCCAGCCCAAGGTCAACGCCCGCCAGGCTCAGTACTTCACCTCTCGCAGAAATTCTTCTCGACCTCCGACGAAACCCCAGCTGATCCGCAAACAACAACATCTCGCTCCGCCATCGCCTAATAGCACCCATCCACGCCGCTTGCCATCCCTCCTCGACACCTGTTCGAACTTTCAATCCAGCAGCCCTGCACGCCGTCCCCGCGAAGCCGCTCCAACCTCCCTCGCGTCGCTCGATCCCACCTCCCGCCTGTCACCAGAGCCTCGCGTGCGCCCCCAACGTCCGGTCTCCAAGACCTCCAAAAGCACCCCCAGTCGTCCATTGACCACGCCATTGTCCGCCGCGCCCATCCACCACCACCTCTCCCCGCCTCGGCCCTCGCGAATCCCGATCGCGGTGTCGCTTCCGACATCAAGCCCGTTCGTCACGCGCAAGTCTTAATGGATTCCAACAATCTATGGACCCGTCGCACAAAGTACACCTCCCGTGCTGCCCTTTACCTGATGCCCCCATCCCTCATCTGATGACTGACAAGCTCGACTCAAAGCTCCGGAAAACTTTCTCTCTCGACCTCATCGAATGCGCCCAACGGCTCCTCGGCTGCTGACGCCTCCTCTCGCAACACTCCCTTCTCCAAGCGCCATGGCGCCGGTGACACGTCGTCGCATGGCAAGGCCAGCCCCTTCAACGCCATCGGAACTGGGCTGGTGTCCCCGTCAGGGGGCGCATCCAGCGCTTTCGGCCTAGGATCCGGCGCATTTGCGTCATTTGGGTCCGCCAAAACGCCCAAGACGCCTGGGAATCCCTTCGATACTGCCATGGGCTCCGCCGTGGCCAAAACAGCTGCGCCAAAAGACGCCGTAAAGCCGGTCGGCAGGGCGCCAAGCATGGCGTCCATTTCCGAAACTAAGGCATCCGCCTCGTCGTCGACTGCCCAGGTGCACCCGCTGAAAGACGCGTGGTCCTTTTGGTACCGACCTCCAATCTCCAAGGCTCATGGCTATATCGAGTACGAGAATACGCTGCACGGAATTGCATCGGTCAAGACCGGAGAGGAGTTTTGGGAAATTTATTCACATCTGAAGCGGCCCTCGAGTCTGCCCGTTGTGTCCGACTATCACCTCTTCAAGAGGGATATTCGACCGATCTGGGAGGACGAGGTGAACCGCAAAGGTGGAAAGTGGGTCGTGCGCATGAAGAAGGGCGTGGCCGATCGATACTGGGAGGATTTGGTCTTGGCGCTCATTGGCGATCAGTTTGGCGATGCGGGCGAGGATGTGTGCGGAGCTGTTCTCAGCATGCGCAACGGCGAAGACATCCTCAGCATCTGGACGCGGACTGATGGCGGCCGCGTGCTCAAAATTCGGTATGTCTGCAATCGGGTTTTGCTTCCGCACGTACACGTTTTGCTAATTCTGTCGAAGCGAGATAATGAAGCACGTCCTCAACTTCCCGCAGAACACGCGGGTCGAATTCAAAAGCCACGACTCCAGCATCCAGCAACGAACCGCCATCGATGAGCAGCGGCGCGAAAAGGCCAGCCAGAACCAGGGCGAGAAGCGGCACACCTCAGGCGCGCCGCGACAGAACTATGACTGAAACCAGTCTCTTGGTTGCGTCTTTCATCTCCTCGCTCGCCGCCATCCGCGTCAAAAGAATTGTTGTACACTATGTAGCCGAGACCACTCGGTTTGAACGTTGCAGGAAAACCCTTTGTTGCCTTTTTTTGCGTTCTTGATATCTTTCTTTCTTCCCTCGACATTGTTTGCTTGGATGGGGGGCTTGGCTTCTTCTATAGGCACGCAGGGGTGAGAGGCTGGAAGCAAAGTGTGAAAAAATACATCCCCCACCTGGAATACGGTAGGGGCTTTGACGCTGGGTAAATGCGGACTGTACTATAGCTTATGGTGTTCTGCACTGCTAGCGCATGAGGGAACAGGCCTTGCAGTGTTGCTGGAGGCGCGGAATCGAGAGGCTTTGCGAGCTTGGCAACCTTTGTCTTGATGAACTATTTGTAACCAAAGCTGTGACGTAAATTTCGTCCATCCCTTATGACGCCGTGTACGAATACAAAGGGTATATTTAAACCTTGCCTTTTCCCTTGCCCTTTGGATCCCTCCTCCGCTCCCAGATTTGCAGGTACGTCTCACCAAGGTACAACAGTTCGCTCTGAACCTTGTCGACGAAGAGGTCCTGGCAGACAACCCACTGGCCCGTGGCCTTGTCCTTTACCTGGCACTTCCACGTTTTGCGCTCTTCGCCGCTGTCGGCAACGTCGTCCTTTGTGCGGACGGCCTCGTGAACGATGTTGGCGACGAGGTCATACCATATGGGCTCGCTGGGCGGCCACTCGTTGGGGTTGGGCTCGACGTAGGGCGACATATCGAGGTTACGGGCGTCGAACGTGACGATGGTGGGGTTGCGCTCCGAGACGAATTTATTCTGCGAGAAACGCTTCACGTGGAGCATGAGGTAGGGCGGCAGCGGGTGTAGCAAGCGGTAGCGTTTGCGCTGGGCATGGTGCTCCTGCGCGCGCTGGCCGTCGTATTTGCTCAGGATGGTCGTGAGCGGGACCTGCGGGATGATGTTCTTCTCCAGCTCGTCCTGGAAGAGCGGTGCCGAGGGCAGGTCGAGGGTGAGGAGAAGGAAGCGCACGACGTCGACTTTGACGTCGGCGGCCTCCTCGAAGCGCAGCCTATCGCTGGCGTCGGCCCGCGCGGTGATGGCTTGTGACTCGACCTTCATCTTGCCCTGAAAGGTTCGCTGAATCATGGAGCTGCCGGGCTTGGTCTTGGAGCCGCCGAGACCAAGATGTAGATTATTGAGGAACCAAGAGAGAAAGTCAACGGGGTCGGATTGCGCCGTGAGGGTGAAGCGCTTGTTGGAGCGGAGGGATATTTCCTGGAGGAGCTCGTGGGGCGAGACGTGGGCTTTGAAGGCACGCGGGTTCCAGATCTTGCGAAACAGGATACTGCACCGCTTGACGAGCTCCGCGTTTTTGGAAAAGTCCTCGAGTAGGAAGTAGTTGCGCAGCGGCGGCACGTGGGACAAGGCCTGGACGACGACATTGAGGTAGTCGTTCTCCTTGATGTTGTTCATGCCGACGAAGCCAGGCGTGTACTGCTTGCCGCCCAGCGCCCAGCTCCTCCTGTCAGCGCGGTCCAGCTCCATGACCTCCTTCTTGGTGTAGCGCGGGTCGGACACGTATTTGATGTCGTCGAGGGCCTTGCTCTTGACCTCGTAGCCCTCTGTCAGGACGTAGACCTTTTGCGTCTCGAGGTTGATGAAGACGTGGTGGTCCTCCTCGAGGGCGTGGAAGTAGGCGTGCGACTTGGGTCCGCGGCCCTGGAAGTACTTGCCGCAGACGAGGCACGCGTAGACGTTGATGTTGGAGAGGGAGACGGAGCAAAGCTTTTCGAAGTCGAAGTCGAGGACGTTGCGGTCGATGGTGTCGAGGTAGAGGTCGGCGTAGCCCTCTGTCGGGGCGTCCTGTCGAATCGGCGCCCTTGGAGGGTGTCCATCCCCAAGTTCATCATCCCCCTCGACTTCGTCGTCGTCGTCGGCCTCGGCGTCGCCATTAATCCTTCCGTTGGGCCGGCCGCCGTCGTTCGCGTCCGGGGTGAGGACCGTCGGCGAGTCAATGTCTCCCGTCCGCGACTTCTTTGACGCGGGCGACGCGACACCTGCAAGCTCATCCAGGGCTTCCGAGGCCTGACGCTTCGCCATGCTGGGCGCGTGGTGTCGAGAGCTCGCTCGGGTGTGATGCGGTATTGAAGATGCAAGGTTTAGCGTCCTTTCTGCGGCGACGGTGATGGTTTGCGGCAAGGCTGATAAAAAGAGGTGCATCATTGTGGGGCGGGCGCAACCGGAGCTGCCTAGGATAGCTCAACCAGTCGACAACATGATCGACCAGCAACACAAGCCGCAAGCTATCTTCATCTTCTGCGAAAATCGGACTGAGAACGTTGATGGTCTTCACTCGCTTCACTTTGATTTATTGAGACGGCCAAGCTGGAAAGCGGCCATCGCCAATTACTTGGTGGAGCTTGCGGCGCAGAGGAAATATGCTACAGTGCACACGTGAGTGACGGGAAATGGTGCATTCAAAAAGCGTTTGTGTATGCTACAATTCCGTGTTATTCTCATGGCCAGGCCCATGGTGCATGCTCTATGTGTGTCGAACTCCAGCCGATTTATCCTACCATGACAGTGTCCACCTGCCCTTCGTCCAACTCCTTCATCGCAACGTCCTCTGGCTCCGCCAGAGGCGCGAGGCTGTCCATTTCCTGCAGGGTATACTCCACCAGGTAGCTTTCATCCACCAATTCCTCCATGCGCTTGTAATGCCGCTCAGTGTAGACTCGGAGGGCCTGCAAGACTTCCTTCAAACTCTGCGATCCTCGCGCTCCCTTGACCGACAGGTTCGAGAACTTGGAGGCAGGATAGCTCCTTACGAGTGTCCATAGTATTCTCTGTGCGACAGGGGCTGTTCGGGCGTTCGTGTTCCAGTCGCGTAGCCTGAGAAGAAGGAGAAAGATCTGCTCATCCGACAGGTTCGCAAGGACGTCGTCGACGGCCTTGAGACCGCATAGGCTTCCTTGTTCGCGGTTGTCGCTCGTCACCACGGACGTGAACAGGTTGAGAAGACGGCCTGGATGATTCAGCTGGAGCGCCAGTGTGATAGCCTCCCTGTATGAGCCTGCAAATATGTGGTTCTGCAGTTCTTGCTCCTGCTCAATCACCTTGAGAGCAGCCTGGGAAGCCACAGCCTGGGTTTCGGCAGTTGTATCCTTCCAGAACGTGACCGTAGAGTCGCCACTTCCAGAGGCAATGGTATTCGTCGATGGGTGAATGGCCAGAGCCCACACTCTGTCCTCGTGATTGTCTAGTGTGCATTCCGCCTCGCCGGAATTCGCGTCCCAGACTTTAACGAGGCCGTCGCCACCAGCACTGGCGAATTGCACCGGCTTCTTCGATTGCTCCTTGGCGGCCGGCATGTTAAGCCAGGCCACCTTCAGCACACTGTTCGAGTGGCCTTCGTAGGTCCTGATGCATGTGTAGTCGGAGAGGCTCCAGAGCTTGATGCTCTTATCGCCACTGCCCGTGATGATGACGCCTTTGCCAGTCACGGGCCCATCCTCGCCCTGAATATTGGGCAGTTGTGCCGGGGAAAATTGAACGGACCACACACCCCTCTTGTGCCCTCGGAGGATGCCTTGGACTTCACCCTCTTCCACGGACCATATCTTGACCGTCTTATCCTGAGAAGCAGATGCAAAGAGGTGCCCCGAGTGGTGCACATTAATCGCATTGATGTCTTTGTCGTGTGCCTTGCGAGTGAATACAGCTCGCGATCCGGTTTTGTGTCCTGGCTCTTGTGGTTTCCGTGGTATCTCCCACTTCTTGATAGTCTGATCTTGCGAGCCCGTCAACAAGAATGAAGGCGGATGATTCAGAGGATCAGATCGAGAGGCAGATCCTTCAGCAGGGACTGTACGCGGCAGCGCTACTGCGCCGAGAGACTCCGCGTGACCTGAGAAGGTGGCCCAGCAAATATATGAGTTGTTGGCTGGATCCACACGCCAGAGCCTTGCCGTGTTGTCTTTCGCACCCGTCGCAATCCAATGCCCAGACCAGTCCACATCCAATGATATCACAATATCTTCATGACCTCGCAGCAGAGCCACATCTTGTCCAAAGTAGGGCGCTCTATTGGCTGCCCAAGCGTCCTCGCCTTCGGCGGTCTCGGACTCAGACACAGATACCAATCGAACATCCTCGGAGTTTGTAGCAAGAGCAAGGAGAGACTTGTCTGGAAGCAGGTATCCGAGGTCGATAATTTCGTCGTGCGTCCCTGATATACGGCGGAAGGGTTCTGGTGAAGGCAGCGACGCTGCGCCGGCTTTTGTCGGCAGTCCATAGAGGGCCAGCGTGTGGTCAACCTGGACAACGAGGATAAAAGGCAACCCAGCCCGATATACCGCAGACACAATGGCCTCTTCCTCACTCTTGGCAGCCTGCTTCTGTGTGATCTCGCGCCCGGTGTCTGTGTCCCAAATGCGAAGGCATCCGTTCGATCCAGCAGTGAAGGTGAGGCGGCCCTCGTCCAGAAAGCCAGCAGTCTCAACTAGTTCAAGACACGGCACGACTTTTCTGATCTTCCAAGTCTTTGCGTCCCACCAGATGATGGTCTTGTCTCTGCTCGCGCTGACTATGGCTTGCTGCTCGGGAGAATAGTCCAGCCTCTGCACATCAGACACATGGGAGTCGAGGTTGGCAATGCAACTCCTTTTGTGCAAATCCCAAACTCGCACCTTGCCATCTTGGCTGCCCGAAGCAAGTCGGAAGTGGATGGTGCTGGCGGCTTCAGACTCTTCGTCGTCCGAGTCGCCCTGTGTGCGGTTGCCTTTCTTACCCTTTCGTGAGCCACTGCCCTCCTTGGAGCGGCCCGCAACTTCGAAAAAATGCAGTGCCGAGACCAAGACAGACGGTCCGCGAAAAGTGTGCGTAACATAGCCGGCCACAATATCCCAAACCTTGATGGCTCCGTCAGTCCCTCCGGTCGCGAGGAGCGTGCTCGTGCGGTCGACGGCTAGAACGACAACTGGAGTCGAATGTGGCTTCAAAGTTCGAATCAGTGAGGCTTCGATGGAACTGTCGTCTGCCGAGCGCTTCAAAGCAAAAATCCTCATGGACAATGACCGCGAGCATATGATGAGATGAGATCCCGAAGGTGTCACTGAATACCAGTCAGCATGGTCTCACGAAGCGATTGATCGAGTAACCCACGGGTCAGAGTCGAGATAGATTCGCCATCCTGCATGACAAATTAGCTGCAAACCATTTTCAAGGGCATTGGAATGACCTACGCCCTCAATCTGAGCGAGATGCCTGCCGTTGGCGGGGTTCGTCAGGATAGCATCCTCACCCAGCGTCGTGGCCAGGATTTGGGCGCCATTGTCAATCGCGACGGAGCCGCCAGTGAATATGGGCCGTATGACGCGATCGGCGTCAAACGTCGTCTTCAAAGGCTGCTTCGTAGCCATTGTTAGATTGTCTTTGGCGTTTTCAACTCATGCCAGTCTCGCGAAAGAGCCTGGATGGGATTTTTTTTAAGTCGCGATAAGATAAAGACGGACTTCCCAAAGTCCAAAATGAGTGCTGAGTCAGCGTCTCTGCGCACCTAGGCGTGCGCCTACTGGATCACTGCGCCCCACCCGCTGCCTAAAGCGACAGCCAGCGCCACCGCCGTAAGCTCGCTCGTTCACTCAAGGGTAGCAACATACTTGAAACTGTCTTAAGTC
Source organism: Tolypocladium amazonense (assembly GCA_024340795.1). Classification (NCBI taxonomy): domain Eukaryota; kingdom Fungi; phylum Ascomycota; class Sordariomycetes; order Hypocreales; family Ophiocordycipitaceae; genus Tolypocladium; species Tolypocladium amazonense. Next base: position 68,602 of record JALHCE010000018.1, read on the forward strand.
AACATTCACCTTCACGTCTCCAGCGAACCAAGAAGAGATGCATTGACATTCTTTCGCTTCGCCTTTGATTCGTCATGGGTATGCAGGGGCCGTTGACGGCACAGGCCTTGGTAAGTCTCCGGAACAGTAGAAAGCAGGCTCACGGCTAACAACAGCTCAGGGCCGGTCGCCATACGACGATGTCGTTGATGGAGAAGGCGACGACAACGACGATGTGCGGCAGCCAACCCAGCAATATGACTACCGCGGGCGGCCCATAAACCCAGAGACCAGGCGAATGAATCGCGACATCGTGAGATCTCACAACGAAGTCATGCTTGTCATTGGGGTCGCAGAACCGGAGAACCCTTCCTCAGGGTCGGAGGCTGAGTCCCAGCGGCGCCACCAGGCATACGAGCAATCTATTGGACTTGGGCTAGCTTCTTCGGCCAGACGTTGCGTCGAGTCAGTCGGGATTTTCGGAGTCCACGGCTTAAGACAGCGTATATTGGTACTGCGTTCGCTGGAAGCATCAAGCACAGTGTCACTAATCGATCCAGGTCTATCAACGATACTCTCAGATACCCTTTTGGGAACTTTATCAAGCCGCCAGGAAAGATTTCTCCGTCTCACGGGACATTCTCGCCGGCGCCCCTACAAGTCTTTTCGCCAACTATGTCGGACGCTCCATCGGCAGACTTTGGGTAGGTGAGGCGGACAAGATAATCGCAAGACGTTGGTGCGTTACTCTCTACACCTTCAAAGGCATCTCTCAGACTAACATATTGCAGCGTCCACGAGATCTGGTCTTACGTCCGAGTTCATCTAGAGCTCTATGTTGCGTTGCAACACTTGGGGCTTACTTCTAGCAGACTGTCGCTGCCTAGTCTGAAGTTCTTCGTGCCGTTCACGGATGAATCACCAATGCCACCACCTCCCGCTCCTGACGATTTTTCTTTACCGTCTTTGATGGGCTGGGTGGGAGGCCTATTCATTTCCACCACGCCGTTCCTTGTCTGGGTCATGGCTCAGAGGATGTTGCGCGATTGGACACCGCAAATATGGGCCCAAGTCTTCAAGCGGCTACCCAATACTCTATCTCAAGGGAAGAAGCTTCCGCCTCCGCCTCCGCTGCCGCCTCCTCCTCCTCCGCCGCCGACGCCGCCTGCCGCAACGACCCCCCAGCCATCAAACGACAGCGATGGAAGCCAAAGCTTTCAACCGGAGCTTCCACAAGGCCATGATGAGCCTGGTACGAATGCAACTCCTACGCAGGATGCGAATCATGAATCCAGTGGTCGGCCTGGTCCTGTGGAGACTGTTAGGCGGCCAAGCGTCCATTCCACTAGAGGCGACGACTACGCAAGCGATGACGATGATAACGAAGGTGTTAGTGCAACTCTAATAAGCTTCGATGTCGAAGCAACAGAGTCGACCGACGCTCCCCCAGGTCTTTGGTCCGCCGAATTACGACCCAGCTTAGCCTCGGACTCGAGGTCGGCCGGAAATCAGCCACCCGCCTACCTGGACACGTTGTTGACCCAGCTTCCTGCACTCGTTGGAAGTCACATATTCACCGATGCTATCACGCGGATTTTGATGGCGCCTTATGAAGCAACCGCTCTGAGACTGGTTGGGCGGACATTGCTCTTGCGACGGGGGCTTTCATGTCAGGGAATTTACAGCGCAAATATGCTCTGTGGTCTTTCTTGGACGTCTGCTGTGAATTTCTTTGGCGCCGAGCTTCTGCACCTCGTTCTCTGTGGTGAGGTTTGGGCTATCTTCACTTGCATCTCGCAATGGTTTCATATGACGGGAGAAGAGTGGAAGGCGGAAGAAGGCAAGGGTTGAGGTTCAGGAGCTGGCACGATTGAAGTACTGTTAACTGGGTATGAACCTGGCATTGTTCTTGAGGACTGTCTGGAAAGTCGTCGACTCAAGGGCATCCAACTCGGGACGTGAGAATCGCACGGGCCAGCTTGTCAGCGTGGCGTGGCGTTTCTCATCTCACAGCTTCTGTCTCTCCGATGCTCGGGTCTTTTAGGGACATTTATGAACCATAGAAGAAGCCAGCGATGTGTCCTGAATATTGGGCATTGCCTGCTCGACTGATGAGCTGAGAGGTAGAGGGACTGGAGTATCAGAACTTGCACACAACACTTCGGATCCATACCAACACCTTTGCCAGGGATAGAGGGCCACCGGATTTCGCACTTCAGGATGGCCATTGCGATCATCAATCACATCTGCAATTGTACAGTTTTGACTATATCGGGAAACAAAAAGCATCTCAGCGCCGACTCCGTTCTGCCGCAAAAGCCGTCTTTCGTGTAAAATACGCCATGCTCATAGCCTCGCTATTCATTAAGCCCCATTTCGGTATACCTGCGCCCCTGAATGCCTGAACATGATCGTGTCCCGCCGTTGCAAGATCATCAACGCCCTGTTCAGGCCTTGCTCGCTATAACCTTTCCCTTCCACCATCTCCCGTCTCAGCGTAGCGAGGCTGGTACTCCATCCGATGGGCAATCGTCGCTTGAGCTCCGCTTCCAGTCTGTTGACTTCATCGTTCAGCTCGCGGCTGCCCTGGTTACTTCCCTGGTTGACGGCGTCCATGGTGGAGCACAAGAAAAGCCGAATGGCTTCGTCGACGTGCTCCTCGGTGGCGATGGGGGAGAGCGTGAGCTTTGCCAGGGACTCGGTAATACGGACGATGGCTTCCAGCTGACGAACTGTGATGGGAATGGAGGACCGGGTATTTGCTTCCATTTCAGCAGCGTGTACTTGTCGACGGATAGCCACGAAATGAGACGAAAGCTTCTCCGCAGCCGCAGAGCTGAGCCTGGGCGCGCACCGACTAAACCCAAATTGTTAGCATATGCTCTCATGACCATGAGGACGTATCGAGGAATTGACGTACGTTCTGCAGTAAGTCAAGTACCGCCGCATCTTGTCAACCGGGATTTCCGACTCGGCAACCTCTTCGGCGGCACGACGGTCCATGTGGATGCCCATGACGTGCTTCGCCATTCTTTCGTCCTTTTCTCGGCTGTGCTCATCCTTGACGATGAAGATCATGTCGAAACGAGACAAAATGGTAGTCTGAAAGTCGATGTTCTCACCCGGAGTTTTCATATCATCGTATCGGCCGAAGATAGGGTTCGCTGCGGCCAGGACAGATGTTCTTGCGTTCAGGATAGTGGTGATGCCGGCCTTGGCGATGGAAATAGTCTGCTGCTCCATAGCTTCGTGGATGGCCACGCGATCCTCATCTCTCATCTTGTCAAACTCGTCGATACAAACGACGCCACCGTCGGCGAGCACCATTGCGCCACCTTCCAGGTAAAACTCTCTCGTGGACTGGTCTCTTTGGACCGAAGCCGTCAGACCGGCCGCAGATGAGCCCTTTCCGGATGTGTAAATAGAGATTGGCGCTGCCCGTTCCACAAACTTCAACAGCTGAGACTTTGCAGTACCTGGATCACCGAGGAGGAGCACATTAATGTCACCTCTCAGTTTCATACCGTCGGGGAGGATCTTCTTGGACCCGCCCAACAGCAAGCACAGGATGGCTTTTTTAATATCCCGATTTCCGTAGATGGATGGGGCAATGCAGTCGGCCATGACGTTGTACAAGTCCGGTCTGCGGCTCAACTCAAGAAACTCTTGCTCTTCCTCGTCAGTGTATGAGGCGCTTCCCCTTGCAGTCTTGTCCATGTCCGTCCGGATGCCGACGGCTCTCAGGTACGGCGTTCGAATGGCAACGGCTCCTCCCGTGGATGAGTTCTTGGATGCCTTGTTTTGGTAAATCGAGAAGATGCCCATGACGGTGCATCTTGACCCAGGGACGACACGGTTTGTCAAATGTCTGTCGGCGGAAATCAGAACATGGCGCGGCAGTTCTCCAACCGGAACCTGATCAGGTGCCTCCTGAAGCTTGATGATTTGTTGGTCTACGAATTTGGACTTTTCGTGCATGACAAAGTAGGGATCCAGGGGGCATTTGGGCGTTGGGTCGCCAGCGACCCGTTTGCGGTCGCAGACCCTCGGCAAGGAGACGCCAGTAAAGCCTCCCAAGACGGGGACGGTCGTCTGGTATTGGCAGTTCCGGCATTGAATATGAAGCTCGGTTGCTTTGGAGGACATGACGGAGGCACCAATGACAATGCCAGGAACTCGAACCAGCCTCGCAATAGTCATGGAGTCGAGGTTTCGGATAGACACGTCATCGGCATCTGAGTGGAGGAGCAGCTGGTGGTCCGGAATATCGGTAACCTTGATCTTGTCGTCGTGCGGGAAGACGATACGGTGCGTGCACCTCCTCAGAGCTGCCTCGAACTGGGCGAGAATTCGTCAGTTTCGACTTCAAGCAATCCGCTCACCACTTCACTCACGAGGGGTATGATTTCGGCAGGTTCGGATGCGAGCTTGTGCGCCAGCTCTTCGTCAAAGTTGATAAGGTCGTTGATTTTGACATCGCAGTAGTACTTTTTCAACAGCGCGTTCTCCCTCAGCTGGTCTCTGGAGGCTTTGTCAACATGGAGGAGTCCAGATGGATTGCAACGGGCTCTGGCACATACCGGTAGACAAAATTGTTGTCGAGTCTGAAGTCGAGGATAAAGGTCTCCAGCTGCGCCTGGAGCTGCAGTCGGGTGTCGCCATTGTCGCCGTGGCTCGGCTCGTAAACGTGCGTCGAGTAGACAGACTGGCGATCCATCTCGGGCTCAGCGCTTTCAGAGTACAGGAAGCTCTGTGGTGAGATGTGATTGCGTGGAGGGGTTCCAAGGAAGGAATTCGAGTGGAGGGCAAAGGCGGTCGGGCAATTAACGCGTGAGACGCGTTCTGGAGGGTCGACGCGACGCGCCCCTAAAGTGCTTGCAGACAGTGGGGCCCAGTGGACGCCTGTCATCACGTGGCGTCGCCGGAGAATCGTCGGCCAGAAGCTGGTGCTTCGTGGCTACAGCAGCAGCCCGCAGCTTGCGCCGACCTCGCCGACAGCAGCTCACGAGGATGCCCTTTGTCTGGCATGGTGCTGGGCCCTTCGCAGTCGCTTTGTGCACTTTATGACGCCCTGACGAACGCGCGCTGTTTCTCGAATTCCCTCTTTTGCCAGCGATGATACCCCGGTAGTTCCGACACCGACCCAGCTATCGGCTCTCCAGGACCAAGCTCCGCCCATCGCGCGCGGCATGTATTCCCTACCGGAGGCTGGGAAGTCTGCCGAGAGTCTCTCGGCCCTGTCTTCTGGCGGCAGACACGAGGTTCCCCTGCACAGGTTTGTCACGCGAGGCGCCGGCAGCCCTGTTCTCTGCTGACGGTGGTGCAGCAGTCGGCCGAACCAAGGCCATGCGCGGCCAGCGGCACGGCGCGACTCTACGGCGAGCTCAACTCACTCAATAGGCGGCGCCCTGGACGCCTCATCCGGCAACTGGGCGACTTCGGTGCACGAGTCTGGACAGAACGGTGTGTGCCTCTTTGGCCCCTGGCCTGGGTGGTGATCTGGGCTGACGAGTTGGAATAGCTATCTCGACTTTATTACAACCGCCCATAGTGCGCACTGGCCTCCAACCTCACACCACCGCTCCTGTCTCGAGCTCTCATAAGCCTCCCACGGCAAAGGATATCCCACCAGTCGCTCTCACAAACATCCCCCTTGTCGATGTCGGCGAGTTCACCCCGTACTTGACCCAGGTCGGGGCTTTGTATGAACAACTGAGACGGGTCAAGGAAAGCGAAGAGGAGACATCAACGGCGCGTCGTGGAGCCAGACAGGAAGAACATGCCGATTCAGGGGCCGACGGTTTATTACGACCGACGCCCAAGCCCCAGACTAACCGAAGAGGCTCTGCCGCATCCTTGACATCTTTGTCTTCAATTGAAGCCCCCAGTCCTCTACGAAGATCCAGCTCTGGATTCATCCGAAAAGTCGCGCAGGGTCCGCCACCCTTATCGACGATCCCCAATGTCTACTTCGCAGACGACTTTCACCTAGAGAACCCGCGAACATTTGATGTCGTAAGCGAGCGATCCGAGGTCATTCGGCCGCACAATGCAGGGCAAACGGACAAGGGCGAGGGAATCGGGAACGGCAATGCTGCGGCGCCGAGAAAGGCCCTTGCGACCAACGCAATTCTCCAAGAAAAGCTCTCGTGGTATATGGACACCATCGAAGTTCACCTCATCAACTCCATATCAACCGCCTCGACTACTTTCTTTACCGCTCTTGGCTCTCTCAAGGAGCTGCATTCGGAAGCTGCCGATTCGGTAGAAAGAATACGCGCTTTGAGAAAGGAGCTCGAGGCCCTCGACGAAGAGGTCGTCACAGCAGGCCTCCAGATTGCTCAAAAGCGGCGACGGCAAGAAAATCTGCGACAGCTCAATGATGCCGTGTGGCAATTGCGACGCATTGTGGATGGCGTAGCCAATTGCGAGTCGTTAGTCGATGCGGGAGAGGTTGACAAGGCTCTGGCGAGCATGGATTCGCTGGAAACGCTGATCGCAGGCGAGCATGAACAGGACGAAGAGCATCCAGGACCACAACTGCGTGACATGAGATCTGCTTCAGCACTCCAAGGTGTGGATGCCGATCTCACCGCGCTACGGTTTCGCATCGGAAAGGCGTACGAATCGCAATTCGCAAGCATCCTCGTCGCTGACCTGCGTCGTCACGTCGACTCGGTCTCCAATCCGGATGTTCTCCTTCGATGGAGCAGCGCTGCGACGAGATCAAGGGGAGGCCACGCCCGGTCGCCATCTGTGTTCCCTACCTATCTTGCTTCGACTAGTGAGCTTAAGGCGCAGCTTCTACCAAATTTGGTTGGACTCCATCGGGCGAAGCATGTTGCAACAGCTGCAATTTCCTACCGGGAGGCTGTCCTGCGAGAGATAAGAAACTTGATTCGGCGGCCGCTCCCAAGCTCCAACGATGACGACAATGAGTCGATGATGTCCGTCTCAACAACAAGCGGCGGCAGACATAGATCGAACCAGGAAAAGTCTGCCTCTCTCGCAAGAAATTTGCGCGCTCTGGATGCCGAGGACGCAGAGGAATTGCTTATCAAGATATACATCGGTGTGACTGAAACGTTGAGACGTTTGACAACCCAGGTCAAAGTGTTGCTGGATATTGCCAGCTCGCTCACCCATTCACAGGACGGCGATGGACTGAAGTCTCCTCCCGTCAGGTCGCCAATAACCAGCCCCCGACCCGATCGTCATGCAGGCGATCCTCTAGGCAGCGAATTTGAGCTGCAGGAAGAGCTGCATAAGACGCTCGACCAGGCGACTCTCCTCACCCAGGCCGTCGATGTTGCAAACGATAAAATCGTCAAACTCCTCAGGGTCCGGTCAGAGCAGGCCACTCACCTTCCGCTCGACTTGTTCTTGCGATACTTTACCTTGAACCTTTACTTCGCGAACGAGTGCGAGGCCATCTCGGGCAGAAGCGGCACATCTTTGAAGACTGCGGTCAATGGCCACATCAAGGAGTTTGTCCAGTGGAACCGAGATGCGGAGATGCAGAAGCTCGCACAGGGCATGGAATCGGATCAATGGAACGCAAAGGATTTCGCTGAGAAAAATGCCGAGTTGCTGGATCTGATTCTGGGGGCCAGCACCCAGGATGCCGCCGCCTGGACGGAGAGCAATAAACTCTGGGTTCCCTACCAGGAAATTGAGCAGAACAAGCAAGCCTCGGCGACGACCGAACCCAACGGCACTGGAAAGGACAAGACTCGAGCTGCCGTTATTGAATCGGAGAAGTTCATGCTTCCAAACTCGGCAATCCTTTGCCTCGAAGGCATTGGCAACTTTTTGCACCTCATCGCCGGCATACCGTCGATGACTACTGATGTGGCAGCTTCCTTGATTGCATATCTCCAGCTATTCAATTCACGCTGCACGCAGTTGATTCTGGGAGCCGGCGCCACTCGATCAGCTGGGCTGAAGAACATTACCACGAAGCACCTGGCTCTCGCTTCGCAGGCCCTCGCCTTCACTGCAACGCTAGTCCCTCACATCCGAGAGTTTGTTCGCCGGCATGCGGGGTCCGGTGCTGGCGTGTCGAACCTGATGGGTGAATTCGACCGAGTCCGGCGACTGCTACAAGAGCATCAAGATAGCATCCATCAGAAGCTCGTCGACATTATGAGTGGACGAGCGGCAATCCACGCGAAGAGCATGAAGGCAATCGACTGGGACTCGGCGGCGACTAGCGGCCCGCACCCGTACGTTGAGACGCTCGCAAAGGAAACGACGACTCTTCACAGGGTGCTCACAAAGCACTTGCCCGAGACAGCCATACAGATGATCATGCAGCCTGTGTTTTCTAATTACAAAGAACAGCTCGGCGGGGCTCTCAGAGGGGCGGACCCTAAGACTGAGAGTGGCCAGCAGAGGTATTTAGTCCCACTCCTAGCAAATGGCCTCGTCACAACATGACTGACAGATTACCTCTCAGCATGCTGCGTGATGTAGAGTACTTCTCCCACAAGCTTGGCCATCTCGATGGCTTTGGGGACGCCGGCGAATTCCTTGCAGGGATTGTGAAGGCCAAGGAAGTGCAATCCGAGGCGCCAGTTGAGCAGTCTCCGGAGAACACCGAGATGGAAGAAGAGGCGAAGGATGGGGCAAAGGATGAGTTAAAGAGCGAGGCAAAGAGCGAGGGAAATGATCAATCGAAGGAGGATGAGGCCAGGGCTCAATCAAGCGTGGACGAGACATCTGTGGTTGAGGAGCCGGCCAGCAAGGCCGAGGACAAGCAGTGATCCAGCGTTGGATATTTAGAGCCGAGGCAAGCGTCTGGATGGCTGTGGATGGAATTTACGGCTAAAGAAACCAATATTGGCCGCGGTCATACATGATCTCTCGAACATAGAAATACAGCGCGGCCGATAATGCATCCGGAGCCACCTTCGGGCCTTCGTCACTCGGCGCGTCATCGAATCTCATCATCAAGACACCTTTGTAGGCTCAAAATCGCAACTGAGTGTCATATGCCCCTGTTTTTGACGGATCAGCCTGGCGACAGTGATGCTCTTCCCTTTAGATTCCACTCCTCTTCGCACGCAGACATTGACATCTCAATGAACACCAGCGCGACCTCACAGCTCATGTGTCTGATATCAATCAGATGCCCATCCGAGGCGCAAGCCATCAAAGACGCAAGCATGCCCCGAGCCCAGCGACGGAATTCGCACCAAAGGTTGACGCCCAGGACCGTCACAGCCACTACATCAAGCGGGTGCCCAGTCGATGTTGGCTTGTGACGCGAGCCCCGAATTTCCCCGACCCGCTCTAAACAGGAAAAGACGAATGTGAAGATTAAATTCTGCTCTGCGCCACCCGCGTCGAATTGCGTAAGGCGCGGGCTGTTCCGAACAAACCCGACGTCGCACGACAATCGCGCACTGCGACGCTGCGGATGGTTTGACTTGACGGGATAGCGACACCAGTATCTTGTCTCGGAAGCCTATCTGTGCTGTCCGCACGGAGTCCTGCGCATGAACTGCCGAGGACCACAGTAGCATGGCGGCCTGGGATCGCCCTCGTCGGTCCGGAAGCACCGGGGCCTGTTGGGACGAACGCTTCCTGAGCCGTGCTGTGTCCCTTCGGAGCCTGGCGGTGCATGAATGACTGCAGCGGCTGAGACTGGTGACGAATGGCGTCGATGAGTCTCGGGGGCCGCATCTGAGACAATGCACAGTCCGTCATAGGAACCACGCCGCCTCCCCCATGAAGCCCAGCATTACACGGCCTCGGGATGTTGGCCAGTTGTCAATGATGCATGCTCACGCCAGCCAACGGACCCATCAGAGGCGCGCTCTCTGCTTGCATCGCGCCGCACTGTCGTGCCAGCAAGTCGGTCAGCGAGGCAATGGAAGCCCTCCCAAACATCGCCCCCAACCCCTGTCAGCTGAACGGGGCACCTTCAGAAATCCCCACCGTGGCCGACGCAGGCACATGCAGGTACCACCACCACCACAAGATCGGTCAGGCACTTCGCGCCAACCAGCCATGCACACGTCGGCCCCCGGCGCGAGCGCGAGAGCAGAAACGTCCCTTGCGACGCCCAACACGTCGTCGAGATAAGAAACGCTTCGCCCCCGGCCGCCACGGACCGGTGCGAGACAAGCGCGGCCAAGCGCGAAATTAAACCCCTCTCACGATCGCCGCGAGCAGGGGTCCGTTGCAGGGGGGCGGGAGTTCGCGAGACTCCACGCGATCTGTGCTTGGCAAACCGTCGCGATCGTCGCGCCATCGTGTTCCACGACCAAAAATAAACTTGATCGGCAGCCACGAACGCAGTGCGAGTGCACGCATCGTACACGTCACCGCGATGGCTGCAGTCGGTCCCGAGCGTTGTGTTGCTGGCGGAACATTGGGATGGCGGCCTCATCGTTGCACGGATGCAGGGGTCATCGGTCGTTTCGTTTTGTTTCGCGACGTGGCATGGACCCCAGCGTTCATTCCCATGTCTCTCGTGCGCACGTGTCACAGAATCGGAAACAATTTCACAGAAAGCCCCAAGGCGTGCTTTGGTGTCTTTGCTCGGATGGCAATTCTATTGTGTATCCAAATGTTCCCAATCTATAAGCCCAGCAGGCATAGTCTATAATATGTACAGGAGAAGGGTATAACCAAGGATTCCTGAATGAGTGTAAGAAGGCCCAAAAGGGTAGAAAGCGAGTGCCAGCCTCGAGAAACCCCCCGTGCGCCCAATCTTGTTGTGCGTCCAAAAGGGGGCGACCAAGCCTGTGGTTGATAAGGTGGACGGCGTGGTTCGCACCAGCCCTCCAAAAAAGAGTCCTTTGCCCGCGGGTTTGCGCCTGTGATATCTAAACCCTGATTTTCCTCACATCTCATAAAGCCTCGTGTCTATTACAAGACTGTCGAGGGGTATCTTTGATGTCCAGCTTCCGTGTCGTTTCGTCATGACAGTTTTGGGTGGCGCTCAGCGCGTGTCTAAAACCCTGCAGCGCCGACCCTCCGAGCTAGCGCATGAGCGCTTAGAAGGTCAGGCCGGTAGAGCCAGAGCCTAGGGTGGTCATGAGGTGGACCTCCTGGGTCGCCTTGGTCTGGACGTCGTCAGGCTGATTGTAGGCATTGTTGCAAGTCTCGTCGTAGTCCTCGCAGCCGGACATGGGCGACTGCGAAGACGCGGGCCACATCTGCTTGACGTTGTTGGTGTCGTTGGGGTCAACGATGGCAGAGACGTCAAAGAAGGTCGTGCCCCCCTTGTTGAAGGCGACCTCGCCCAGCATGCCTTTGCCGGCGTTCGTCCCGTCCTGCTCGACGGCGTAGAAGTTGCCCTGCCAGCCGTCGGGGATGTCGACCGTGGTCTTCTCCGCGTTGCTGACAGAAACCGAGGGGAGGTTGGAGGATCCCGGGTTTCCAGTGAAGTAGACGGTGCGCTCGACGTTGTCGAGAGTCCAGAAGGTGACGCTGTTGGCGCTGACGGCGAGCGCGGAGGCGACGAGGGCCATGGCAGAGGTAGCGAAATGCATCTTGACGGGTGTCGTGGTAGTACTTTGAGAAGGACTGGATCAAAAAGTGATGTCGAGGTGACAAGAGATTGTATGTATAGCTTTCAAGGAGTGAAAAGCTATGGTGTGATTCTGGAAAGAATGGAGGTCCGAAGACAAAAGACTGTGGGAATAAAGACTGTGTTGGTGAGACAAAGGGTCATGATGGAAGCGGAGGAAGGGGGCTGTTCTTTATAACCATGGCGGAGGGCGGGGGCGGCAGCGGGAACGGGCAGATTTTGCAAAGAGGATCTGGTCGTCAAAGGCGACGTGGGTCAATAGCCGCCCACTTTGATCGGGTTCGAGAACCAAGGGGAAGAATCAACGCACGCCACTTTGTGTTTGAAGCCCCGGTGCAGTCATGGATCCTGGTGACCCATCGACAGGGATGGGGCGGGCAGTCTTAGTGGGCAGGGGGTGGATTGCCGCGAGTCGATAGAGCGTCTCCTTGCTCCGCTCTCCAGTACAGTTATGTGTATTACTCGTGCTCGCTCGGTGGGTAACCGCCACCTGCTGAGTGGCGCGGTAGCGTTGCCACAGCCGCTGGTAAACGTGCGTTGGCTGCTAACTTTGCATTGTTAGAGGGGCGGTCCGTTCCCATGGCCAGGAACAGAGTTTGTCTCGCCTGAACGCTTGTCTCAGTCAGCCGACTGCTTCTTCGATGCTTCTGCCCGTGGGCTGTGCGTCTGCCCACCGACTACCTCGTGTAAGCGGTTTACTTCGGCGTCGTCAAGTCCGACTCTGAGGCATAGTTGGCTCCAGGAGGAGCATGTGCGTCGCAACGGCTAGCCAAGTCGACGGTGCCTCTCGGCCCAGGCTAATGCACCGCCCGCGCGCAGGGGTACGACGGCAAGCCGGGTACCTGACACGCCGGCATGGGTCCGCGATCCCGCATCGAGTAGCTCGGTCTTAGCACCAGTCTGGTTGGATTCCCGGGGTGCCGGTTGGCAACGCTTGGAGGGGGGCCATGTGGTGTGCCAGCCTGACCTGGGCGTGCCAGGTAAGGAGTGCCGCCGCGCCAAGCGGCCGTACCCAACTCTGCATACTTGTATGCCATACATACCAACCGAGCAAGAATCTGGATGCGACTTATGATTTTTTTTCCTTCGCTGGCATTTTTGCGGCAGGCCCTGTCCCTCGCTCGCTCCCAAGTGGCCTGTGGTGATTGGCTGTTTGTTTGGCGACGGGTGTGGGTGTGTGGGCCGGCGCGGAACGACTCGCTGGCAGGGCCTCGTCAGCACGATTCAACAACCGTGCACGGGTTCCTTGCATGACCCGCACGCGCTGCCAGCACTGTGCGAAGGGGAGTTGAGGGTCATTGGGAAGCAACTGAAGCCTCCCGGCGATTTTCCCACAGCAAACCCCAGTCTGGGCGCCGAGCGCTGTGTCGTCGTCGCGACTCATGGGGCCGTCGAGTCGTGAAGAAACGCCGAGCACTTCTTCAGTGAAGAGGCGTTCCGCTGGCTGGCCATGGGCATTGTAGAAGAATGTCACCGGTGTCAGTCTGCTTGCGCCAAGCGACTGCGCCATGGGCCACGACCAGGAATTGGGATGGAGCCTGTCGCTGCGCTGTTCCGTCGCAAAGTTCGAGTACCCAGCTTGCCAGCGTTGTGCCTGCACCGCCTCGGGCCCCCGTAAAATTGGGCACTCTGCGCTCTAGTCGTACCCTCACGAGCAAACAGCCCAGCTTCTGGTTCCGCACAGGGAACGCGCGTGCCGGTGCCTTGCCTTCGGGTGCCGGGCTGCACCCTGCTGGGGCGGGCCTTTGACGTGGCATCGCCAATCATCGCTCAACATCACGTCCGCGCTCCCATAGCACAGAAATTCTCGAGCTGTGCTGCTAGCAACGAGCACCGAGTGTTCCGTAGCGTACTCGTATGTACGTACTCGCGAGGCGGGTAAGCATGTGGAGGTCGCCGAGGAGTTCGGCGACTTCTGGCCGGCAGCATGGCTTCTCTGTGCCCGTGTGCGACGCAGAGGCTCACAGCGAGAGTGCGTGGTGGAATCACATGTTTGGCCGATGCATCTCCTGATAACGGCGTCCCCTCTGCTGCGTGGACGAGGGCGGCTTGATGCCCTCGAAAGGCATCTGGAATCACGCCTATCGATCGATGGTGCCAGCGACTGCTGATCATACCGACGAGCTCCACGGCCCTTTCCGACAGGGTCTCCAGAGGCCCAACGGTGCGCACTTTTCTCTCTAACAGGCTGTGTGTTCTGGCCTGAGTGGCTGGCGCCAACATGGAGTTCATCTTCCCACTGCCTTTCAAGCAATGCTTCCTCACTCATCAGCTGAGTGCAGACATGTCCCAAAAAAAAAAAGTGTACCCATGGCAGGGTCGGAAGAGGAGCAAGGCCAGGCCATGTTGAGCAGCCGTACAATGAACCGCCTCTCACATGCAAAGCGGTCTGGAGCACGGAGTATGTACCGCCAACTGGGAAAATGCGTGGGCCTCTTGAGTTCACGTCGAGCAGCAACTCCCTCTGCGCCTCAGTTTCTGTGGGAGTGGCCGGCTGGCCATGACCTTTCTCCCTCCTCTTCACATGAAAGACGCAGCGACCAGCGCGAAGGGTGTCGCAGGCGCTCGGCCTGCCCAAAAAATGTCGCAATGGCTGCTACTGGCCTCGATCTCGATTCGTCGTTCTGCTGGAAAAACTTGTCCAGGCCCACCTAGAAGCTTGACCAAAGACGTGCGCTGAATGCGGCCGCTGTGGTGTGGTTTGGGGGGGTAAGAGCCTGTCGTAGCCGACTTCGGGCGTTCCGGATGCGTTTGACTTTTGCAAGCGCGGGCGAGCGGCGTGCCTGACTGGAGGTCCGAAGTTCCACCGCACACTGCCACTGCTAGGAACCGCGCAGGAGGGCATGCGGGGCCTGCAGGACCAGCCGCCGTGGCGGCCAACAGCTTCCTGTTCCGTCGGTAGTCTGCCAGCCAAAGGTCGCAACCTTCGATCAGCCACCATGAATGCCTCAGGCAGACGTTTTCACTGGCGACGCGACCGTTTGACCGAAACCGCGGACGACTGTGTGCGTGCTCACTCGTACCAGGAGTGCACGAGTAGCTTGGCCATGATTCAGCCCGCTGTGTACCTTGGGAACTCCCGCACGGAATAGGCACGCATGCCTTTTTCGGGCTCAGGGGGGAGGCGAGAAGGGGAGCGAGGGTGCACCCGACAGCAAGGCGCCAGCCGAAGCCATCACTTGGCGGCTGCAACAGAGAGGCAAACAGGAGCTGAATGTTAGCGCTCGTAGAGGCCTCACCCATCGCTCGTAGGGACTTGAGCCATCGCTCGCCGACGCCTGTGGCAATAAGTGGCTGGACCGGTGCGGTACTCGGCTTGGATGAATTGAAGCCCCTCGCTCGGGGAAGACCACTCTACCGTTTCCCTCTGCCATCAGACGCCGGTGATGGACTATTGCTGCAGACGGCGTAGATCAATAGCCTGCTCCATAACGTTCGGCGCTCGGCAAGATTTCCGAATCTGCCATCTTCCATTCGCCGTCTCTTTCCGGAAGTGTGGTCTGCCTTCGCCGCCACTGTTCTCAACCACGCTGCTGCTGTCGTCGACACAGGGCGCTGGACCACGATGACAATGTTTCTCAAGGGGCGAGACCCGGGGACGTTGCACCCGCAAGGGCACCTTGCCAATATTGGTGTTTTGTGGGAGAGACGACCGGATCAGTGGTTGGCGCTGTCGGTGAACTGACGGGCTGAGGATGAAAATGATAGCTGGCCTCGATGAAAGAGGTACAGCACGCCAGCGCTAGACCGTGCATACACGTGAATCGCACTATGATCCGCGGCGCTGACTGCCTCTATAACACTGTGCCAGACAACCAGCCTTCACCGACGTTTCATATCAGGTTCGTCTCCTCTAGAATGGCCGCCATACTGCCATTAAGATCGGAGTTGCATCACACTAAAGCCCGGCTCCCACAAGGCCTCGTCTCTCGCCAAAATTGGCGAGGTCAGGCACACGCTCCGCAGGTCAATGCCCCCCCAGGGCAAGACGGTGCTGGTTGCGTCTTGCAAACCACCGACGGCGGCGCGAAGCGCACCCGCCTTCTGTCGACTTGCATCGGACGAATTGATCCGATCTTTTTTTCAAAAAAAAAAAGTTCGCCGCTGATTTCTTCATCGAGCGATGGGCTGCACTGCGCCTCCATGTCGAGCGAAGTGGACGCTTTCGGCATCGTGGCGTCCTCCCAATGCGACCAGGGCATCCAGCATTCCAGTCGCTCAGGACTTGAAGCTTGCCCTCGCCAGTGGCGTTTGCCTGCAGCCTCCAAGTGCTAGTGGCCAGGAGCAGTTCTAACAAGTTTGCTCTAACTTTCTGCGACGAAATGTTAGCAGAGCGGTCGCTTGCTAAGTCTGCAAGGCACGACGCTGGCTGCGGATCCATCGCCAGATATTTTTAGGAAGGACCTCCAATGGCTCCCCATTGTCAAGAATTCCCCAGGCTCAACTCCGTACAATGAATTGTCAACTGCGCCGAGTTAAATCGCTTGCCGTCCAAAGCGCCCGAATGGCACGGCTTGGCACGTCCTACTCAGCGGCTAAGTTAGTCCGCCGAGCCGGCGGCTAGCCGTTGGCGCCGGCTAGTCACCCAGATCAGATCCCACGATCTCATCTCCGGATGCATCCCTGTCGACCGTCCAAGAACAATTGTGTGGCCAAGTCTGCTTTCGACCTGGTATTGCCTCGTCGACTGGATTCCAGACTCTGCACACCTGGAAATGGACTGGGCGGCGCCGCTGCCAGTTTTGACTTTTTACTCGTCGACGAAGATCGTCAAGGACCTCTGGGGCAGCTAGGTTTCGCACCTCACTGCTTTCGGGCCACCCATCACAACCGCCCGACCGCACCCGTTCAACTCTATTTGGCTTCACAGGCCATTGAGACTTGACTTCCACCCGTCAGCTGCATGAGAGTTGACGGCTTCCCCTCGCTAGTGCCTCGTATCGCGGAGTAGATCACCCTTTCGCTTCCGGATGGCGTCCTATCCTTTCCTCCAGCGCGTGCTTGTACTCGGCGATCATGTCTTCCCACGCGGCCGTCTATGGTGTGTCACGGTTGAGCTTCATCTGCCAGATACTTTGAAGCTTCGTTCTCCTTCGGTGGACCTTTTCCAGGTCGTTCCTCATCCGGCGAGTGGCGGGTGCCTAGCGTCGTGACGATTGCATCTGGCCATTGGCATCACGGTCCAGCCGAATGCAGCTTGACTGAGCTCGCCGCCGGCGACTACAAAGGGCTGCCATTTTCCCGTCGACTTTGTCTTTGATTTGTTTCACCCATCGCTGCACGTACGTATCTGCTGTCGTGTTGATACAGACTCTCGCTTTACGCCCACCCAACTTCATCCACCTTCGCTGGCCCCAACTGCCTGACCAACACCCACTTCAACATCATGAAGTTCATGACATTTTTGGCGCTCGCCGCCGCCGTCTCTGCTGGCGTGGTGCCTGACGGCAAGCCGCAGGAGAGCAAGCTCCCTGACGGCAAGCCGCAAGAGAGCAAGAAGGGGGAAGAACCGTGGTACCCCGCGCCTACCCCCAAGGAGGAGCCTCACGAGCCTTACGAGCCACCTCACGAGCCTAAGGAGGAGCCTCACAAGCCTTACGAGCCACCTCACGAGCCTAAGGAGGAGCCTCACAAGGAGGAGCCGACCAAGAAGAAGCCCTGGCCTGTTCACAATGTGACCACGGCGACCCAGACCCAGACCAAGGTCATCATCACCACCTTCTGCCCGGTGAGTTGCCTCTTGTCCTTGGCGCTTGCACAGCGTACTGACCACTCGTGCAGACTCCCACCACCCTGACTATTGGAAACCAAACCATCACTGTCACCAAGCCAACCACCTTGACCATCACGAGCTGCCCGGTCACGACCACTCCTTGCCCCACGCCGACGCCTGCTCCTCCCAAGCCTCCCAAGCCTCAGACGCAGACGCAGCCCCCGCAGACCATCGTGGTGCCCCCCCAGACAATCGTCCAGCCTGGCAAGACTGTCGTGTCGTCTGGCCAGACCATCGTGCAACCTCCCCAGACCGTCGTGCAGCCTCCCCAGACCATTGTGCAGCCCCCCAACACGGTCGTCCAGCCCCCCAACACGGTCGTCCAGCCGCCAAACACTGTTGTCCAGCCGCCGAACACTGTCGTCCAGCCGCCCGGCCAGACCGTTGTTCCCCCGGGAGCTCCCCAAACGGTTGTCCCCCCCGGCAAGACCGCTGCTCCTCCCGTCGTGCCCGTTGCCGGTGCCGACCGAGCCGGAACTGGCTTCGGCGCTCTCGTCGTTGCCGGCTTCGCCGCCATGCTCCTCTAAATTCAACTCAGATGAGCTTGTCAGCAAAATGCGGGCACCATGGCCAATTAACCATTGGAGGCGTCTCTTGGCGTTGAAAATGTGGAGGATTTCCTTTCTTCTTTTCTTGAGCACTCGTTATCGATTTGGAGGGTTACAGCTTCAAAGCGAGGAGTACATGGGACTTTGGCGGAGGATCTAATTCGACAGGGTATTTTGAGTATTTACGTACCGGCTTTTCTCGAAGCGTTCATGTGGATGGGTAATAGTTGAAAGGCTCGGTAGGGCTACGACACTCCTTCTTTTTGGACATATTATAGACTGGTGGATGGCAGGCAAGTGTGTACCAAAAAAAATATGTGTTCTTCAGGTATTCACGTCGTAGTACTTGGGAAGACAACAAAAATTTCGTGAGCTTCGTGGTTCCCATCATCATCGTGACTGTGCGGCCGACTCTCAAGCGTGTCGAGAGGCCCACGGCTGCAGCCTCTAGCCAGCAGCATCGTACACGCCGCCGGCGGAGTCGAGAATGGACCGAATCTCGCGCACCAGGGCCTTGGCCTCTTCCACCTCGACGCCGTCCTGGCACAGCTCTGTAGCGAGGCGGTTCGCGGCGGGGTAGTCGGCGACACGCATGGCGAAGCGAGCGAGCCACATGCGGGCCTTGCTGGTGGCAGCGGTAACTCCCGTGCCTTCGCTGGGCCCTACCTTGTCGTCACGGTCGGGGTAGTCGTCGGAGCCGACGGGAGAGTCGTTATGTATCAAAACGGACTCGCCTAGATTTGCGGCGGCGGCCGCCGCCACGCCGCCGTCTTCCTGGGCCACGCAGAGCTCCATGTACGCCTTGGCCTCGTCTTCCATGTCGAGCTGGTCGTACATGACGGCAATCTGGAGCAATATCTCGGGGTCCATGTGGCCAGTAGCCCCTCGCGCCCCGAGAAGGTCGCCGCCGCTTCCGAAGCTGCTGCCGACGTCGTAATATGCGTCTGCCAGCAGAGCTCGCTTGAGGGCCTTGATCCCGTCACGCTCCCTGCCCATTTTCTGCAGACAGGAGCCTACGGCCAGCCACATCTTGCCGTCCCAGGGGCGAAGGCCAGCTGCTTTCTTGTAATACCATAGCGAGTAGGTGTGCATCTCGAGCATTTCGTACGTTTGGCCGAGGCCGTACCAGGCTCGATAGTCGCGCCGGTTGACATCAACAGCGCGCCGGTACGACTCAATGGCAGCATGGGTATTCTTGAGTTCGACGTATTCGTGTCCCATGAGCGTCCAAGCAGAGAGACACGACCGGTCGAGCGTCAAGGCTCTTCGGAAATACTGGACGGCCTTCTCGTGCATCGACAGAAGTGAGTAGTAATTTCCGACTACGACGCAGGATTCCGGTCGAAACTTGTCCACGCTCGAGCACAAATGCGCCACAAAAGCCAGCTTCGGGCGTAGATTCAGGACGTAAAGTATGTTAGAGTAGTGGTCAAGAGAGTCGAGCCGGTGCGGATGTAGCGAGAGCAGTCTGCTAAACCGCTGCTCGGCAGCCATCAGGTCTTTGGCGTGATATAACAATAGTGCATTGCAGGTGAGGAGGAAGGATGACGTTGGGAAGATGGAGAGGAGCTGCTCAAGGTTGCTGGCGAGACTCGGCGATTGCTGGTATAATTCCAGTGACGTGTGGAGATGGAACATGAAAGAGACAATGTTCTGGGGGCAATGTCGGGAAATTCGATTCAGCTATGCCTGTTATCAGCCAAGTGCTCAGGCATCGATGGAAATGTCGGCCTACCTCTTCGACTCTGGATATCAAAGACGTCATCTCCAGCCAGCATCCCCAGTTCATGGGATACTTGTGCACGCTGCGGATCAAGAACTCCATGGCCTTGGCGTCGTTTTTCTCCTTGGCGAGAACCATGCCATACCTTGAATGAGACTGTCAGCTGGGCCAAATCCTTGGTGGAGTTTTCAGAGTCATACAGGTATTCCAGCCATCCCTGGCTCCCCAAAACCTCGTCATCGTCGGTCGTCCTCTCGTCGAACCACGCTGATAGATATCGTCCAACGACCAGCAGCTGCTTGTTCACAACGGTTCCCAGGTCCTGCGGGCCCATGACCATCTCGGACTCCTCATCCTTGCGCTTCTCTCCTGACATGAACTTCGCATAGAGGGCCAGAAACAAGCTCTTCTGGCTGATCTTGGGCAGAGGGCCTGCATTCAACGAGCGTGGCGGCTCGGCGGCCTTGGCCTTGCCTTTGCCCTTTTGTGTCGCCGCCGAGGCAGCATCAGAGTGCGAAGCGAGGACGGTGGACAGGAGCGACTCGGGAAGGAAGACGGCGGCGCATCGATCGAATTCCTTGCAGTCGAAGAAGGATTTGGCGAGCAGGTACTTGCTCAGCTCCCTCGCTTCCAGGGCCGCCTCGTCGGGATCGGGGTTGGGTGCGAAGATTGGAGAGGTGTGCTTGCCATCCGTGCCGTGGAGGTCTTGGTCGGCATCATCGGCTTCGGGGAGCGCGTTGAGGAGTTCGGCAGCCCTGTCGTCGCGTGAGCACACGAGGTGAGAATTGAGCAAAGAGGGATTGGTTACCATTTGGACGACTGGTAGAGGCACCTCTCGGAGCATTTGACGACGGCGTCTTGCAGAGCGACCCGGAGCTGCGCAACTTCTTGAGCGCTCAACGTCATGGTACTCTATTCAGTGCCGTGGCCGCGCCGTGCTCGACCACGTTCAGAAGCAGGGGCGTTGAGGAGCCAACGTCGTCACCCTTCAGACATGGAGGGTCGTCATTCGGCAGAATTGTAATGTGCGGAGAGGCCACGCGGATTTCATGTGTTCGTTTCGCGTCGCGTAATCGAGAAAAATGAGCCGGCGTGAGCAGCGATGTGGTGAAGATGTCGTTCTTGGAGCACTGGAGCTGTCGCGGTTCGAAGCTCCTGAGAGCTCGAGCGATCGCGTACAGTGTGGGAACATGTACTGTAGACGCGCACTGTACGGAGCTGGCAGCGGACGTCACTACGTGAGCATCTCTTTTCGTGTTGTCCTTGAGGAGCGAGGGTTCTCAAATGAATACGGTTAATATTTACTAGAAAAGAATTCCACGGCGAGATGATAACTGGCAGGCCTATGCATCGCTTGTACTGCTCTTCGACGAGGGTCGCGTGTTCGGCCAGGGCGGGACGATAACGAGATGACACGCCCAAGCTCGGCAATTCAGCACCAGGTCAAGTGACGCGAGACAGTTTGACTACAAGCTCTCAGCATTCATGCATATGACCACATCGCGATGCGATTGACTCCGCAAATCCCTCAAACAGGCAGCGGCTTGCAGGTTGCGGCATACTGTAGGCACTTTACACCCCGACCTGGCCCCTAGTCGCATCGGGAACTGTATGCGCTGCAGCTGCCCCTCGTGGCACGCCGGTCCCCGCCGTAGCGCAGGCGGGTTGTTATTAGGTGAGGTGCCTTACTGTACACTGCAGGCAGGGCTTCGACTGCCCCTCACCGCCTGCGGGTGAAAAACCCGGCGGGACCCCCATAACGAGGGGTCCATCCCCTCTTGGCTTCCTAGTCGAGGGGCAGCCAGGCACCTCGCGAGTAATTATCGTCGTCACCCATAATTGGCCTCGCCGCCCCAAGGGTCCCACCCACGTCTCGCGCTCCCATCTCTAGAACTCATCGTCTCACCCGCCTCTGCTTCTGCTTCTGCTTCTGCTCCTCTCATCCTCACGCACCTCGCCCACCTACCGCACCGCCCAATTGCACCGCTGCCGACATGGCCAAGAAGACGACCCTCAAGGAGTTCGAGTCCGTCTACCCCCGGCTGGAGGAGACGATTCTCGACCATGCCAAGTCGTACAAACTGCCCCAGAAGGAGCTCGACTGGCTGAAGCAGGTATCTAATCCCCGCTTCTCTCTCGCGCGCGCGCGCTTTTCTCGAGGCGCATTCGCACGGGCTGGCAAGATGCTAACTAGCCTCGCTCTAGAACCTCGAAATCAACCCTCTTGGCGGCAAATGCAACCGCGGCATGTCCGTGCCCGACTCCGTCTCCCTCCTCCTCGGCGCCGCCCTCGATGACGAGCAGTACTTCCAGGCCGCCACCCTCGGCTGGATGACGGAGCTGTTGCAGGCTTTCTTCCTCGTCTCCGACGATATCATGGACGGCAGCATCACCCGTCGCGGCAAGCCTTGCTGGTACCGTCAGGACGGTGTCGGCATGATCGCCATTAACGATGCTTTCATCCTCGAGTCGGCCATCTACACCCTCCTCAAGAAGTTCTTCCGCTCCCACCCCTCCTACGTCGACCTCATCGAGCTCTTCCACGAGACCACCTTCCAGACCGAGATGGGCCAGCTCTGCGACCTGCTCACCGCCCCCGAGGACACGGTCAACCTCGACAACTTCTCCATGCAAAAGTACCAATTCATCGTCATTTACAAGACCGCCTACTACTCCTTCTATCTGCCCGTCGCCCTCGCGCTCCACCAGCTCAACCTCGCCACCCCCAAGAACCTTAAGCAGGCCGAGGACATCCTGATTCCTCTGGGCGAGTACTTCCAGGTCCAGGACGACTATCTCGACAACTTTGGCCTGCCCGAGCACATTGGCAAGATCGGCACTGACATTAAGGACAACAAGTGCTCCTGGCTCGTCAACCAGGCCCTCGACATCGCCACTCCCGAACAGCGCAAGATCCTCGAGGAAAACTACGGCCAGAAGGACGATGCCAAGGAGGCCGTCATCAAGAAGCTCTACGACGACATGGGCCTCAAGCAGCGCTATGAGGCTTTCGAGGAGAAGCGCGCCGACGAGATTCGCACCATGATCAGCCAGGTCGACGAGAGCGAGGGTCTGAAGAAGGAGGTCTTTACCGTTTTCCTTGACAAGATTTACAAGCGATCCAAGTAGATGTCCGGCTAGTGGTACACTTAATCTGCGATCGAGACTGCATGACGGGACATAAAAGCTAATGGGTGCAAAAGAAAGATACCTTAGAGAAAGACACAATTCGTAACTAATACCTGCGTTAAGTTTTAAACTACTCTGCAGAAATTGCATCTGTAGAGGATCATGTCACGTCGTTATTGCCCGAAAGTGTGGCTTTCGTCCCTATGACACCCGCCTCCACGCGAGCTGCGTCCCAGATATCCGAGGCAGACTGTTTCCAAAGCCGTAACCTAACCAAAATGCAGCATCCAATACCCGGTAACCCGTATCTATTTTTAATCCAACCGGTCCTTTTTGTAGCCCTCTCAAATGCAAAGTTGCAACGGAGCGTGGTTTCCAAAGACGACGTGCATCCCAGCACTGGCGTCACACGGTGTAGCAGAAAATGAAGTTGAGGCAGAGTCAAAAGGCCTACCGTGGAACCTTGTCTGATGACTGTTCATGAATAAAACACAACGAAACGACTCGGGTCATCCCACCAGACACCATTACCGTGCGCGGTTTACCAGCGGCTCTGCAAATCGTGGAGCAGGTCCGCCGCGAGATGGCTCACCGTGCACGTCTCGGCGCACGGAGCGGCTCGGCAGCGGCGGCACAGGGGGAAACTGCTGATCTGGGCTGAGGCGCCGGCCGTTGCTGCTGCTGCCCTGGGACGGGCCTGTCATAGAGCGACTTTGTGAGCGCGTACTCTGATGCCGGAGCGGTGGAAGCGGCGGCGCGTTGCTCGGAGGAGGAGGGTGGCCGCGGCGGGACATGGTCCGCTGCGGCGGACCGTGGCGTGGGTGTTGGCCTTGACCACCCATCGCAAAGTCGATGAGCGGCTGGCCGGCTGGGTACCTATTGCCGCTGCCGCTCGGGTTACGGAAGCGAGGCGGCGCCTCCGCCAAGTCCTGATTGAGGTTGAGCAACGGGGCGGGCTGCCGATCGCGCCGAGCGCGGCCGGCGGCATCGGCCGTCATGGGTCGCCGCTGGTGGTGGACGGTCTGGCTGCGAATGAGAGCCGTGTGCTCCTTGGCCGAGGGGAACCAGGACTTGGGCTCGGGCTTGTTACTTGCAGCACTGTCGGGCGACGTGGTGGCGACTCCACCATTCAACAGAGAAGGGCCCTCGGTGAACGGGCCATCGACCTTGGCGGAACCCTTTTGGACTCGGGCATTGGCCGATTCGACTTGCCTTCGCTTGTCATAGGCATCACCAAGGAGGCCGCCGGCAGAGAACTCGCCCTCCTTGGACATATCGGACATATCTGACGAGCGTGATTGCCCATTCGATTGCTTGATAGGAGAGAGTTCAGAGACATCCGGAGCCTTGAAGCTGCTGACGTCCATGAGCGGCTCCGCGCTTTGGAAGGCCGTCTCGTCAATAGACACTCGCAGACTCTTGTTGCCGCCGTCGCCGCTTCTTCTGGAAGTGGCCCTTCTTACCAACGGCGCTGGTTTTATCTCGGGCGACTTGTCCTTCCTCGCCAGGTCGACCATCCGATTGGCCAGGTACCAACTTCGCCAGGCGTGGACCAGCTCATAGAAGCGTGCCGCCAATTTTTCGTCGTCAGTGCAAAAGAAGTGGACAAAGTTCTCGCCGTTGGCGAAAACAACTGTCTTCTGCTGGCTCTTGATGGCGTAGCAGAATTTCTTTGGTGGCTTAAGATTGCGTCGCATCTCGCTCTCCTTGGGAGCGTAAATGTCAAAGTCGGACAGGTGGCATATAAGCGTGCTGTCTTTATCTGAGGGGCCGGCCTCCGGTCGTTTGGAGGCGAACATCTGGCCGTTGTCCAGCAGCGAGACCCAGCGCTTGTTCCACTTTCCGGGGCGTGAAGAGTGTTGCAGCTGAACGCAGAACCCCGTTGGTGGTGATTCCGTGCGCGGGACGCGGGCCAGGTCGAGGTCAAGGTTTTGGCCGCCCTTGACGGAGTCGTATGGCATGATGAGCAGCGAGTTCTGCTCATCACTGTCCCAGGAGTTGAGGATGTCGCGGAGTAGCTCGTAACGGCGCAGACGGCGTTCAAGGCCTAGGACGGAGTAGCACTCAATGACGACGCAGGCCGCGGGGCTGATTTGGTGCGAAGTCATGTCCGCCGTGACGTGGATGATATCCACGGCGGAGGTGTCGGCCGTGACCGGCACGACGATGGTCGATGAGAGGCATCGCACAGTGACGCGCTGGGCATGACTATCAGCAAGTATAACCTTGGCGAAAGAAGACTGCATGAGACTTACCCGGTCTCCGCCATTTACGGCCGACGTCGGGGCGTCGACTTGGCCCTTGCCGCCGACTTTGACGAAGGCCATCTTGATGGACAGAGGCGAATCGTCGACGCTGCTGTTGCTGAAGTGGCTGCGAGCGGGCGAGAATACAGAGGGCGAGAAGGTGCTGGGGGTTCCGGGCTGGCTGCTGTTGGTGTTGCTGCTGGCGTTGGACCGGCGGCCCCTCGAGATGGACAAGAAGGCGAGAAGCGAGCGCTTGGGTTTGGGCGGCGGCGTGACAAGCACGGCCTGGAGGCGTGCGAGGTCGAGCTTCTTCTGCTCGGCGAGGATGCGGTCCGTCTCGGCCTCGAGGCGCGCAACCTCGTCAGCGACGCGCGCGGCGTGCTCGTCTTGGCCCTCCCTTGAGCTTGAGGCTATTACGGTTACTGGGGGCGGCGCTGGAGCCTCCCTGCGTGGCTGCGGGGGCGGTTGGGTCGGGTCCTCCTGGAGCTGGAGCTGGAGCTGGTCACTCGCTACCACGGCGTCGGGCTCCTGCTTGGGGGCAACGGCATGCTCGGTCGGCTCCGGGAGCGCCTCTCTGCCGCCCTCGCCAGGTGGTTCGAGATGCTCGACAACCGTACGACTGGGCTCGGCTGCAGCCTCGTGGCCGGTAAGCACAGGGGGTGGTGTGGGGAGCGGTGGCGCCGCGTCGACCACCACCGCAGGTCGTGTGCCTGGCGCCGGTGCCGCTGCTGCACCCCCGCGGCACGGCGTGTGCGCCAGGCTCTTGGAGCGGCGCCGGAGCGAGCCCGAGTCGGGCCGCCCTTGGCTGGTGCTGCCGCCGCTGACGCTGCCGCTCTCCCCGTCACTGCTGCCGCCGCCGCTGCTGCTGCTGCTGCAGTCGCGGAAGATGTCGAACGCGCTGGGCGACGAGACGCTTTTGCCTCGCAGGGTGCGGTACCGCGAGACGGGCGCCGTCGGTGCGGGGCGGGCGGGCGCTACAGGCGCTAGCTTTGCGGCCATGGCACTGTTGCAGCCCGAGCTTTAAGGTTCCCGGTTACCTTTGAGGCGGGGATTAGCTCAATGCTGACCCCTGCACTGACTCTACTGGGATCTTGGACCGGACCCGTGTTCGAGGAAGCTGGATCCGCAGGGAAGATACGGGGACTCGCTGTCGTTGCGGGTGAAGGCTTAGGTAGGAGACGATTGACAATGAAGCGAGAGGATCGGGCAAAGGCGGCGAGGGAGGCGGGAGCAGAAGCCCAGGTACGAGTAAGAAAGCGTAAGAGAGAGTTGTGATGGTGGATCGACGGCGGCAAATGTTGTAAGGCGAAGAGGTAGCAAAACTGCAACAGGATAAGTGGACGAATCGAGAGACTAGACAGATGGAAGAATCAAGAGACTGAAAAGATGGAAGAATCGAGAGACTGGAAGGATGGAAGAATCAAGAGACTGGAAAGATGGAAGAATCGAGAGACTGGAAGGATGGAAGAATCCAAGTTAGAGGCTGGGAAGATTGAACGAACGACAAAGAAGAGGGAAGTGCCGCAACGAGGAGCCGGGGCATCGCTGGCATTTTGCGTGTCTGCCTCCTCCTCCTCCTCCTCCTCAGATACCGAGACAGCCGCATTGCTTTTCGTGTAAATGATGCATGCCGCCCGGGTCGCGATGCGCGATGCTCGCGGGCCGCGACGCCATTCCAGTGTCTTGCGGCTCTCTGCAGGTCATTCGAGCCGGCGCCAATCCCGTGGGCGCTTCTCAGACAGGCTCGGGCCTTCTCGCCCTCTTTACAGCTCTGTCCAGCCTCGCACGCTTCCCGACGAGCTGGCGTTTTGCCAGGCGGCTCGGCCGCGGCGGCCAATTATGCAAGTTCTTGCTTTGTCCCTTGCCATCTTCTCTCCTCGCTCCTTTGCAGTGCATCGATCGTCGACGTCCGCGCAGTCGCCGTCTCAACCATCTCACACATTTCCTCATTTACGCCATCGCGGAGGCGCGTCGCGAGACGAGCGAGGCGATGCTGAGCCGTCCACGGGCGCGCACTCATCGAGCCATTCCTGACCGCGAATCATCGCCATCATTCAAACCTTATCCGCCCCTTCGTTCAGCCTCCGTCCTCGTATCTGTCTCAGTCGCCGTCCTGCAGATTGGGCAACCGAACATGTGCCATCTCTCTGCTGTGCCACTCCCACTCATCCACTCAAATCGTACTTTTCTTCCGTCAGGCGGCCCCATGCGGCACTTGAGACCGATTCTTCCCGTTGTTCCAGCCGCACCTCATCTGTTTGGCTTCTATTTTCGAAATGCGCCAACCTCCCGTCGCCACCATGCGGTAAAGTCGCACGTCGAGACATCAATTCTCAGATCCTGCAGGCTCTTGGTGCTCAGATGGCAATCGTACGGCCGCTGCACGGCAGCATTCGGGTCGTTGCCCTCCGTGTTCGCCTCGATGCTCGCTATCGACAGGCCCATGATCTCCCCGAAGCGCTGGCAGATCTCGTACTTGGTCATCCTATCTTCGCTTGAGAATTGAAGGACCTGAGGCAGGGCCCTTCGGTCGGCCGCATCCAGGTACTTGACTGACACATCTGGCACTGGAGCGTTAGTTACGATCGCGCATCGGTAGCTGAATCACGATCGCAGCCGTGACCTTGAAACACACAGCATGGGCGCGAGACATACCACGGCACACGCGTCCGACATCCTCAGTGTTGGTTGGAAACCGGAGAGCCCAGTGGTCCATCTTAATCTTTGCGCCCTCGGTCTGGGCCTTCCAGACCGATTCCATGAGAACATTGACAGCGCTCTCGGCCGGCGTCTCGGCGTGACCATAAAGGACCGGGACACGGAGGATTACAGCCGAGCCTTGCTTGCCTGCTAGCGCGTACTCTTCCAATACGGCGCGCTCGCCATCCAGCTTGGTCTGACCGTACAAATTTGTCGGGGCGGGAGTGGCATCCGCCTCGTAGGGCGCGGCGCCAGGCGGCCCCGGGAAGACGTAGTCGGTGGAGATGTAAATTACGAAGATGCCTCGGGCCGCTGCCAGCTTGGCGAGACCCTTGCTTGCTGCAATATTGAGCGTCCTCGCACCCTCGGGGTCTTTGTCGACCTTGTCTGGAAATCTTTGGGCGGCGCCTGCAACGTATCAGCATCCCCGCGCGCAGATGATTCATGAGAGCATCGATGAGCGCGTACAGTGGACTATGACTTGTGGTCTTGGCCAACGGAAAGACACCGGTCAGCAAGCCATGTTGACAGCGCGGCTGGTCTATCAGGGAACAAACTTGGTCTCATCCAGCACCTTGGCAACTTCGCTTTCGCTTTGGAGGTCGACTTTGAGGACCTCGACACCGTCGGCGCGCGAATAGCCCGTTCCCTTGACGGTCCAGTTTGCAAGGCGAAAGGTCTTGGCAACCTCTCGACCCAAGAGGCCGGTGGCTCCCGTAACAAGAACCGTTCCTCTGGTCATGTTTGGATAGTGTCTGCCGATAATGAGTCCGATGAGTTCTCGTTCCAGCCTGAACTGTTGAGATTGACGAAGTGGTGAGCTAGGTGAGCTGCGTGTTGGCGGGGGTGCTCTGCCCACCAGAGGGGCAGCTCCACGCGCATCCGTGACGTAAGGAGAGCTCAATTCAGTCGCAATTCCAACAGCAGAACACACCAGGCAAGCAAATAATATGTGTTATCAATCCTCTGGTTCTATGCTTCTCGTGTTTCAAGGTTTCTTTTTCCTCCCCTGATATCACGTCACGGCCATCACATCAGAGAACCGATGTTGACAACGTCAGACCATGTAAGGCAGGATTTGGTCTCACGGCCAACATCGTTGCCATAGACCTGCTTGGCATGCAGTGCTAGAAAGCCCGAAAAATAATGAGCGAGACTGGAAAAATATGAGCCAACTATCTGTAACAAATTACCAGAATATCAGAAAGATTCCAGCGTACAACCATGCACCAAGATGGCCCCTTCCGCCGCGTATAGGGTAGGGCGTACGCCTATCGATTGGCGCGACCCATAACTTTTCCGATTCCAAAAGAAGCTCCGACGCTGGACCTCGTTCTCACATAACCACGATCAACGAACATACATTGCACCATGCCTCCAAAGCGCATGACCGCAAACCCCGTGCGGCCGTCGCGCCACCGCGCCGGAAAGCCCACGGGCAACGAATCATCCTCCGACTCCGAAAGCGATGAGGAAGTATCCCCCGAACCCGCTGCGATCGCTCCCCCACCGAAAGCCGCCAGCGCAGGCAAGATCATCAGCAACCTCAACCGCATAGACCTTAATGCGCGGCGCCAAGAGCTGGAACAAGCCGCGGCAGAGAGGAAACTGGCAGCGCAGCGAGCCGAAAAGCTAGCCACCGAGCAGGGATTCGTGACGGAGGAGGAGGAGGAGAGCGAGGAGAATGAAGACAGCGACGAGGAGAGTGAATCTGAGGAGGAAGAGAGCAGCGAGGAGGAAGCGCCGCGGCGGCTTATGATGCGCCCCAAATTTGTGCCCAAGAGCCAACGAGGCAACGCAAAGAGTCCGGAGCAAGAAGCGGAAGCCGCCCGTGAGGCTGAGGAGGAAGCACGGAAAAAGGCCGCCGACGAGCTTGTCGAGGAGCAGATCAAAAAGGACCTGGCCGCCCGCGCGGCGGGCAAGAAGCACTGGGACGACGAAGAAATTGAAGAATCCGACGTCGACACCACCGACGGCCTCGACCCTGCCGCCGAGGAGGCTGCCTGGCGCGTTCGCGAGCTGAAGCGCCTCAAGCGCGCGCGCACCGCCATCGAGGAGCGCGAGGCGGAGCTCGCCGAGGTCGAGCGCCGTCGTAACCTCACTGCAGAGGAGCGCGCCGCCGAGGATGAGGCGCACCTCGCCCGCCAGCGCGAGGACCGCGACGCCAAGGGCAAGATGTCGTACATGCAAAAGTACTACCACAAAGGCGCCTTCTTCCAGGCCGAAGCCGAGGCCGCCGGCCTGCTGCAGCGCGACATCATGGGCACGCGCATCCAGGACGACGTGCGCAACCGCGAGGCGCTGCCCGAGTATCTGCAGCGCAGGGACATGACCAAGCTCGGCCGCAAGGGCGCGACCAAGTACAAGGACATGCGCTCCGAGGACACGGGCAGCTGGGGCCAGATCGACGGTCCCAGGCGAGGCGGCAGGGGTGGTTTCGACGGGGACGAGCGGTTCCAGCCGGACGATGAGCGGTTCCGGCCCGACGAGAGGGGCGCAAAAGGAGCAAATGCGATTCCTCTCGGTGAGAGGCGGGAGGGCGCCAAGGAAAGGAGAGACGTTGGGCATGGGCATAGCGACAGAGGAGACAGGGCCGACACATACCGTTCGCGCGACGATGACTATCATCGACGGAGATCACGGTCCGGATCGCCGAGGCGGAGCCACGACGAGCACAGAAGCAGCCGCAAAAGAAGCACATCCCGCGGAGGGGAGCGGTACGACAGCGACAAGAGACGCAGAATGGACGTCGACGCCAGCAGATAAATTCACAGTCGCGCCACGACGCGAGTGTCGTTAGATACTCCCTCTATGAAATCCCAAGTTCAATATACCCACCAACCAACCGTTTTCACTACGCCGTCTTTAAGAAATATACAACGCCGCTAATGCTCCCTCATATCCTCACAATCTCTACGCGTGCTCTGTCGAACACCCGGTGGCTGACCATGGCGTCTGACGCCTCGCCGTCTGCCTTGGGCGCGTGCAGCGTCATGCGGGCGTACGTGCCGGGACCTTTGCGCTTGGAGAGGTAGCCTGGGTTGATGACGAGGACGCTCTCCACGACCTGCAGGGCGTTGTCAGTCAGCCCGCTGCGTCGCGTTGCGGCCAGCATGGATTTGAGGGACTTACCTTTGCAAACGGCGGCAGGGTGCTGGGTATTAGCATCGCATCCGGCCGTATGCTGAGCATCTCGCCCAGCTTGAGGTAGCCCAAGTCCAGGACCGCGCCCGTCGCTACGCCTGCCTCGGTGCCCGTCCGCGGTAGGCGCGTGCGGTCCGCCGGCGGGAAGAGAGGGAAGTAATGCCGCTGCTCGACAAGATAGCGGCACAGCCTGCCCATGAGGTCGCCCGGTGCAGCGCCTCGCGCCAGCTCCTCGGCGCGCAGCTCACCAAGCACGTCCTGGCTGGACACGCCGAGGACGAGCTCGTTGACGGCTAACGTCATAGGGTTGGAGACGACGCGCACGGCCTTGGGAAGCCCAAGCTCCTTCCTAGCAAGCGTGTCCTGCGGCCAGGAGACGTGCTTGGAAAGGACGTCGCGCACTGAAGGCACGAGAATGACTGTGAGGTGCGGATTGGCGGCGACAAGACGGTTCAGCGCCGGGGACACGAGGTATTTGAAGACGGTGGCCATGGTGGCCGTGTCTGGGTCATAGGCGGCGTCGTCGGGGAGGTCGAAGTCGCCGGTGGCGATGAGCGGGTGGTCGATGTCGATGAAGGGGCCGGTGAGGATGAGGGCGTCGGCGTAGGTATCAGCTGCTTGGCTGCAGAGGGCGTGCAGTGGCTCGTAGTCGAGGTTATCGTCCGCGGTGTACGGACCGGCGGCAAATAAGATGTTCAACGGCGCGGGCTCGGCGTCCGAATCCATAGCGTCCTGACTACCCCTGAGCCTCTCCCTGTGCGCCTCAAGTGCCGCCGGCGTCGACGCGGCGTTGGCGAGCAGCGGGATTCCGAGGATCTCGCTGACGACGAACTCGCTGCCCGTGGCGTTGCTGCCCTTGAGCGCGACAATCTGGCCCGGGAAGAAGCTCCAGCTGCGGATCTTGTCCATGTTGAGCGGCACGCGGAACCCCATGCCGGTGCGGCGCGACGTCTCGAGGACGAGCGACGCGGCGTTGAGGCGGCCCTCGGTCGAGTCGGAGGCGATGCGGCCCACGGCGACGACGTCGGTGGTGCCCTGGCTGGCGGCGCTGCCGAAGGCGCCGTCGTCGAGGCCGTGGTGCTCCTGGACGAGGGCGCTGAAGTCGTCGATGCGGTCGTCGAGGATCTCGCTCGCCTCCGAGAGCTTCATGGCCAGCGGCTTGTAGCCCAGCTTCTTCTGGTCCGACGCGGCGGTGAGCTTGATCCGGGGCTCGGAGAAGGGCGCCAGGGGCGGCTCAGCGGGCGCGAGGTCGGCGTTGAGGATCTCGAGGACTTCTCCCGGGTTTGCGCGCTCGCTGAAGGGATTCGCCGAAACGCCATTCATGGCATTGAGCTGCTGCCGCATGCCCCCAGCCGGGGAACTACCCAACCCCCCCTTGGGCGTCGCGTCCGTCCTCCTCCTCGCGCCGGCGCTCCCCTTGGCCCCCAGCTTGGCGCCCCCGGTGGCGGGCGTGCTGGGCACGAGGCCGTCGAGCATGCCGAAGACGTCGGCGGCGGCGGCGGCGGCCCTGGGCGTCGCGTTGATCTTGCGCTCGGGCTTGACGTGGTGTTGGGCGCGGTGGCTGCTCTTCTCGAGCGCGTCCTGCAGGCTGGCCTTGAGGTTGCGGACGGCGCGCAGCGACACCTCGTGGGCGTCCTGGTCCAGCTTGATGCAGTACGACTCCCACTTGAAGAAGAGGTCCTCGGCCGAGAGGTCGTGCAGCCGCATCGTCGACTGCAGCTCGGCGAGCACGTCGGGCTCGAGCGGCTTGTTGGGGGAGAAGCGGGACTGGAGCTCCGCGTCGGCCATGGCGGGCGACGATTGACCGGATCGGCGGCGTGGAGGTCGGGGGTATCGCGAGGAAACGGTCTCGCTGCGTGATGAAGCTTGTATGTATGGCTGGTGGGAGGTCTGTGACGGTGGGGGTGTGGTGGACGCGACACACGCGTCGCAGCTCGTCAAGCGCGTAGAGTGGTCGTTGGTGAATTTACCCCACATCCCACCTCGCCTCGCCCGACCCTTGTCTCGCATCGCATCATGCCCCATCCACGACCCTGCCGAACTCCTCGAAGCGGGCTTACATACATGTCGTGACAGGCGCGCCCTTGTGATAGCTGCAAAGCTCCCCGAAGCCCGAATCCCGAAGCCAGCTTGCAATGCGAGCCATGACAGACGCGCCCTGTGTGCAGCATGTGCATCCCATGAGGCGCCAGGCTCCCGGGTGAGCCGGGTCTATGTACAACGATAACTTGGATGTCTTAAATACCATAACTGCCTCCCGCAACCGCTTCGTCGGCAGTGCACAATGCAGCGCTTGAGACCCCTTCTGAACGCAACTTCACACGTGCGAGCTTCCCAAGTACGCGCACGCAACATGGCCACCCAAGAGTCGAGACCACCCCTCCCGCCCTTCACCCTCGAGACTGCCCGCCAAAAGGTCCAAGCCGCCGAAGATGCATGGAACACGCGGTACCGTCTCCCCAACAACCGTCCAGCCCGTCGCCTGTTTGACCTAACACCCATGCAGGGACCCCGCGCGCGTCAAGATGGCGTACACGCCCGACTCCGTCTGGCGAAACCGCTCTACCTTCTTGCAAGGCCGCGACGCCATCCAAGCCTTTCTGACGGACAAGTGGGCCAAGGAAAAGGGCTACCGCCTGCGCAAGGAGCTCTTCGCCTTTACTGACGACAAGATTGCCGTGCAGTTCTGGTACGAGTGGCACGATGGCGAGGGCCGGTGGTGGCGGACGTACGGGCTCGAGGACTGGACCTTTGCGCCCAACGGGCTGATGCGCAAGCGCCAGATGAGCGGCAACGACGTCCGCATCGGCGATGAGGAGAGGTGGTTCAAGGAGGGCGTCAATGTTCACGACGTGGACATCTCAGAAAAGCATTGGTAGGCTGTCCAGTGCAACCCATCCTCAAGCACCACAGTCACCATATATGCAACGAATCACAGAGGCAAGCAAGCAGTTGCATGCTATTCAGCTTCAGATTCTGAGCTATCTCAAATCAAGTCGATGCTTTCATGGCCAAGATGCCATGCTATGCCGCCCTCTTAGACCACCTCGCCAGCAGTGGTATCGTATCCGGATCCGCGTTTTATACCATGCGAATGCATCCCAACTCCAAACACCCATGCTTGTACCAAATTTCAATCATTATGACGTGTACCCTTTCCGTCAGAGTAATGCAATGCGACCCGAAACACCCATGCCGTCGGGCCTTGAGCCCTTTTCACTGCTCTTCATGAGCCCTCCAGCCCTTTCATCGGGTCATCGTCGACGTCCATTGGTGTCCAGTCGCCCCAGAGGTTAGCCGAGCCGCTGTAGTCGAAGTCGCCGTTGGGCGGCGATCGTGGCATCCCTCCCTCCCCGGAGAGTAGGTTGCCAAATTCGACAAAGCCTCCGACAGCCAGACCCATTTGGCGATCCTCGACTGCAAGCTCGTCGGTATCGAAGTTCAAGATCGCATCCGAGTAGAGCTGCGTGCTCATGGACCGGCTGATGGGCGTGTCGAAAACGTCAAAGGCTCCGTCGTGGTTGCGCGGGCTCCTCCTAAGACCAACGCTCCCCTGGATCCCGAGTGCAGCACGCGGAGTCTTGCTTGGCGTCTGATGAACGAGAGCCTGGAGAAGAACCTGGCCTGGGGACAGGTTCAATGCGGCAGAACGCATCGACCGGGAGACACTCCTAGTGATTGGCCGGTGGCTTGGCGTGGGACGCTTTGGCGTCTCGAACAGGCTGGCAGGCGCATCGGCCGTGGCATTGGGAGGCGGCGTTGAAGGCCGCGCCACTGCAGGGCTCCGGAAGAGTGCTTCCAGGTCATCATGCTCAACTGCTGCTCCTTCTCCGTCATCAAAAGCGGCCACAGCGGCGGTCTTAACGGCGATGCGCTCCTTGTCGATGACTGTCGCTTGTTTAATCTGCTGGAACTCATTGGAGATTTGCACCATGTTAACGTCCACCTCCCCAAGCACTTTAAGCATTCCGTCCTTTCTCGGCGACGGGAATAGGAGCCTCTTGGTGCTTCCGACAGCCTCGTCAAAGTCCAACTCTACAGGGCTCTTCGCGGATCCACTGCCTCGAGAGTGGGTTGATCCCACGTTAGAGCCCCGATCAATGTTGCCGCTGTCCGAGTTGTTAGAGCGTTCTCGCGTCTCAATCTCCTCCTGACTTTGCTGGCTTTGCGTCTGCGCAAGCGCCGTCTTCAAAGCACCGCCCGGAGCCATCTTGGGCGATGAAGGCTCCACCGGGCCGAGGGCATCGGTGGGCAGATAAGCCTCTGAAGTAGGGTGAACAGTCTCGCTCTTTGAGCGAGACTTCTTGGAGCGTGGCTCACTTCGGCCCGTGCCCTTCTTGCGTCGCTCCTGGCCTATACGCGAAAAGTCTTTATCCCACCGATCTGGCGGGCGCTGCACCCTGTACTTGGTGAGCCAGATGCCGCAAGGATTACACAGTAGCTGCTCCTTCCATTCGGTTTTGTCGTCAGCAGGGCCCAAGCTCTTCTTGATGAGGCGGTAAGAGGTCGGCTTGTCGTCCGCGTCGCGCTTCAATATGTCGACGGCCGTCACCCTGCCTGGCTTCTCCGAAAATTCGTAGTGCTCCGGTTTGCCTTCGCGCTCCTGAATCCAGGTCTTGCGCCAAGTTGGTGTTTCGATAGCGCCACAGTTGCTGCAGTAAGGAGGCATTTCTCCGTTCATGATGGCCTCCTCCAAGCGCTGCTTGATTGCGTACTTCTTCACAATATTCTTGTTAGATCTTAAATTCGGAGGCGACGAAGGCGGTGGGATGGCGTCGCTGGCAGGTGCGGATGTGTCCCGTTGTCCTTGGCCCAGAGCCTGCGGAGCGGAGATGAGAGGTCCGATAGGATCACTGGCGGCAACCGGTAACACGGGAGGACCAGATGATGCGGCTCTCCTCAACGCCGAGGGTGCTGGCGGAGTTGCGCGGTCTAGTTCAGCAGACTGAGAAAGAGAGGACGGCCCGGCGGGCTCGCTGGCAGGAACTGTAGGCAGAGCAAGAGGAAGAGCTCCCGTAGACTGAGATCGGCACAGCGACCGCGGGTTTCCCAGCTTGGAGTTCTGAGGAGCTATCCTCTGAGGAGCTTTCTTTGAGGGTTGCTTTGCAGTGGACTGATCCTGGCGCGTCTCGGTTGCTGCAACTGATTCGGGAGACGAATTCGGGGAAGAGTGCAGAGCCATCCCTTGGATGGGTTCAGCAGCCATACGAACTGGGCTCAACTGAACACCGTCTCGAGCAGCTTCAGCCGTAGGAGCGGGGCTCATGGGCTTTTCCGCCGCGTCGGTCGTCGGAGGAGGCGTGGGCGGAGGAGCTGGGGCAGCACTGAGAGCACGGAGAGCAGGCTTCGATTTCTTCTTGGGTGGTGGGCGACTTCTTTTGGGCCGAGCGTCGGCTTGCTTCAGGGGAGGAAGGGTCGGAGTGTCGCTCGATAACGACTGGGGCTGAGGTGGTGCTTGAGCTTGCTTCTGAGGAAGTCTTTGGAAGGGCATTTGTGGCCGTGGCTGGGCCGGCATCAGTGGTGCCGACGGCGCCGAGGCCGGATGAGGAGCCAGAGACGTCTCTGGCGCGCCCGGGTGAGGAGCACCGTTGAGACTGCGAAGCCACACCATGTCCTGGCCCATCGGACCGTCTGTCATTTGAAAGACTTGCATTGGTACGCCGTTTACCGTCCTCGGCTTTGTCGACTTCTCTTGGGGCGCGCGTGTCGGTATGGTCTCCGTTCGGGCAGGAGGCAGCGATTCCTCGGCAAAGAGCTCGTCCATTTCATCGTTTGCAAAGCTGGAGTCGTGCTGCTGAAGCTCACCGTGGGGCATCGGCGGCAGGACAGGACTTGAAGGCGGCGGGCTGGACCGCA
Organism: Tolypocladium amazonense; assembly: GCA_024340795.1. Lineage (NCBI taxonomy): Eukaryota > Fungi > Ascomycota > Sordariomycetes > Hypocreales > Ophiocordycipitaceae > Tolypocladium > Tolypocladium amazonense. Next base: position 105,242 of record JALHCE010000018.1, read on the forward strand.
TGAAAGGCGTCGCTCGCTGTACCGGCGGCGAGGAGCCTATGTCGGCCACGCTGCAGAGATCGGCTATGCTGCCCTCCGAGTAGGCTGCTGGGGTCTGCGCGACGGACTCCGGAGAGCGGCCGTCTTCCTGGCTCGGAGACAGTGGCTGCAGTCGCGAATCGGAGCAGTTGCTGGCGGCAGCGTGCTGCTGGCTGAGGGTAGACTCCCGTCGTAGCTTGCTCGAGTTGGGGCCACGTCCAGGGAGGCCAGCGAAGCGACCTCCCTCGGGAACGGGGGTGGGAGCCCGGGGAACTTCCTGGAGATGGGTGCCCGACGCTGCCTCGTTGTTGGCCCCGATGGGGCGGAAGCTTCGCAGGGAACCAGATGTGCTGGCGGCGACTCGAAGAGATTCAGGAGCGGCGGCAGAAAAAGGATTCGGTGCGGACTTGCTGTCCACTTTGGTAGGTTTGGCTCTCTTCTTGTTGGGTACCTCTTCGCCTTCCGTCACATCTTCGTAGCCTGACGTGTTCCCGTCAGCCGGCCTCTTGCGCGGCCTTCCTCTCGGGCGGCCAGTGGGCGGCTTTTTCCGGGGAGCTCGGTTCGAGGCTCGGCTCGACGGTCTGGACGAGGCTGCCGTGGTGTTTGAGGGCTCGCCCGGATTGATCGGGGTCGGAGCAACTCGCTGGACCTCTTGGGTCGCCGGGGGCAAGGTTTGTTGCTGCGCGGGTTGGCCAAACGGTTCCTGGCTGTGGGCCAGCGGCGACTGGCCGAATGAATGGCTGCTGGCCATCGTCGTTGATGGGCCTTGGGACATGCCCCGAGACATGCCCTGTTGGGACAAGGCCGGAGAGGCGACACGCGCAACCTGTCCCGTGTGACCAAAGCCAGGGTTGGACTGGATGAACGAGTTCCACTCCGACGTGCCGGTGGGCGTCATGGCCATTTCCATGGGTCGGTCTATTTGCTGACGCACGGTGTGATCCATTTGCTGCTCCATGGGCTGATTCATCACTTGCTGACCGATCTGTTGGTCCATGGATCGCTGCATGGGGTGCTCGATGCCCTGGCTCCGCTGAATGTCCATGCTGTCATGGTGGCCGTGTCGCTGGACACCTCTAGCAGAAACCGACAGCTTCAGCTTCACCTCGAGGGTCTCTCGATTGCCGCCGCCGAAGACGGCGAGCAGGTTCTTCGTGACGCGGCCGGTGACCATCTTGGATTGCTGGGACATGACGTCGCCACGCAACGCCTCGAGGGCCCAAGATAGCATACCCTGGCCGACGAGGGGCGTATCGCTCTCGGAGTAGTCGACGGCATAGATGGTATAGTCGCAATCCTGGCTCGCGAGCTCGGGGCTGCACTCTATGACAGCGTGGAGGCACGCTCGCAGATCGACGATGCCAATCGAAGCCGTCTCGTCGATGGGGATCGTCTGCACGTGCAGGGTGTGAGGATACCTGGCCAGGCAGTTGACCTTGGCGTCCTTGTCAAACGTGTAGTGAACCTTGACTGCAGTAGAAAAGTTAGCGAGGAGCAACGACGGCTCGCGCGTCGGGAGAGGAAGCATACGGCCCATGGGCCTGACCTGCAGGCCAGGCTCCTCGACTTGGTGTGGTTGGGCCGAAGCGGCAGAGGGACTGGGAGCGGCGTGCATCGTCTGATTGGGGCCGTGCCAACCTCCGGCGCCCATGGGCGCGTGAGGCTGAGGCGTTGCCATCTGACGATAGCTGCCGCGCAGTGTGCAGCCAGGCAACGTGCACACGCAGGCGTAGGCGTCGGGCGGATAGAAATGTGGTTGAAGGTGGAGAGTACTCGCACGAGGAGTGGAGCGCTGAAGTAGTAATTGCACGGGTCAAATTGGAGAGGCGGGTGTCATGTTCGTGACGCGCGCGAGCCCACCCTGCACAGTCGCGTCGGTATGAGTGGGACCCGCTGCCACCTTGGCTCCCCGGCGCGCTGTCTCGCCGGGCCCGAGACAGGAGGGACGGCGTAATAAAAGATGGTGAAGAAGACGCAGCTGCAGGCTGGAATGCGGGTGCGAGGTGCAGTGCAGCGGCGGCGAGTCAAGGGTGGGAGGAGCACGATGCGTGCGGATGGTGTTGAAGGTTTGGCGCGCCTTGGTGGTGGTGGTCTGGATGGGACCGCGGGGGCTGCAGGGAACCCGATGATTGATGGGACAAGGGCCGTTGTGCGTCCGAGTGACGCGGTCGGCAGCTCGCTGGGGCCGGTAAACGTCAGCGCGAATAAGTTATGTAGGTACCCAACGTAGCAGACGTTTCTGTGTGATGCCAGTCCCGTCGCGTGCTGCGGCGTTGCCGTTGCAGCTGCGGCGCGTAGGTACTCGCTGGCGCCTCCGTTAGCGCGCGACCAACGCTCGGTGGTCCGTCCGCCGAACGCGCCAAAGCACGTGACGCGGGATCGGTGCTGGTGGGCCTCCTGGACTGGAGAGGACGGTCCGGGCCCGGATTTCAGATGGGGGCGCTCGCCTGTCGCAGCAACTCAACTCAACCTCGCGCTTCCACGGCGCATGCCGGAGTTAAGTCAAGCTGTTCCGCCGGGCCTGCCAATCCGTCTCCGGTTCACGCTCGCCTCGGGACCAGCTGCTGGGAGAGCAAATTGCGCAAGTTGGGCGCCAGCTCCCCTCCCTGGGCCAGTGCGGTGGCGGGCGGCGCTCCCTTTTATACCTCTCCGCACGGCGCTGAGCAAGTGAGGCTATCCATGGCGAACCGCGTCTCAGCCCTTGTGTGACACCCTTCCTCGCCCGCTTATCCGTCTGTGCCTTGGTGTTTTGTTGGCTCAAGCCGCCCGTCCCGTGACGCCATCGTCATCTCTCCTCACTCCTCTAGGCTCCCATCTCCATCTCCTCCCTCCCCTCCATCTGGCCGCCATCCCCTCCGCACCCGAATTTTATCCATTTTTGCCCGCATTTCCCCAATAGAATGCGAGGCTATTCCACTGCGCCCCATGCGCTAATTTGAGGGCGGCGATGCGGCTGGCGAACAAGATTTCTGGTGTTGCCGCGTTTACACCCACCACTTGTCGTTCGATCACGACAGCGCCGGCATGCCTCCTCTCTTGGCTCCCCCCTTCTCTTCACCCTGGGATTCTTAATCTTCGGTGCTCAGACTGAACTCGGTTCGACCCTTCATTTAATGTCTAGCAATTCCCGGCTGCAGCATGATGGGGACGCTGCTCGCGACGAGGGAGTTGCCCAACAGAATATCTCTGACGCCAGATGATGCTGCGAATACATCGCAGATGACCACGTCCGCAGTTGGGCGTGCGATGCAAAGGCTGTAGCGAATTTTGCTTGATATTTTACACTGCTACTGTGCTCCGGTTTCTATACTGTGCTCTAACATCTACAACCTGCTCGTAGCGGCGCCCTCACTGCCTACCCACTTCACCTTGCCCTCGCCATCAACCGTAGTCTTCCGGGCGATAATCTCCCTCACCACATCCGCAATGCCCTGTCGGCCCTTGCGCGACGCCACCACGGCCCGCGTCAGCTCGTCAGGCGTGTAAGCGTTGCCCGCCGCCACGCTCTGGACCTCCTTCTCCGTGGGCACGCCGAGCGCCGCGTAGGGGTACTCGGCGTACGTGCGATCGGTGAAGAGCTCCAGCGAGGGCTTGCCGCTCTCGAAGTCGAAGAAGGGCTTGGCCGTGTTCTCGCTCGCGGGGATTGCCTCGAGGGACGCGGGCTGCCAGTTGGGCTTCTCCTTGCGCACGAGCAGCGCCGTCACGCCCTCGGTGAAGTCGGGGTGCTGCATGAACTTGGAAGCAATCTGGTGCTCCTTGTGGAACGTCTCCGCAATGTTCCACTTGCCGCCGACACGCATCTGCCGCAGTGTAACGTGCACCGCCGTGGGCGAGCGCTTGTGCAGGGTGTCGAGCTGCTTCTGCGCCCATTCCTCCGTCTCGCCCCGCTCTTCCTTGAGGGCCGTGATGATGTCGTCGACGTTGTTCTTGCTGAAGCAGCGGTCGATGGCGCGGCGCACCTCGCCGCTCAGCTGCATGGGCTGGTCGTAGGGCAGACCGGTGCAGAACTCCTCGAGAGTGTCGTTGATGATCTCCAGCCTCGTGGGCAGCGGGTCGTCGTCGCGGAATCTCAGCTCGGCCAGACGGGCCTCAAGGTCGGGGAGGCTGGTCGAGTGAAGGTAGTGCGTAGCAACGCCGGAGTAGAAGACGTTGGGGCCCGTCAGTCGCTCGCTGGTCAGGGCCAGGTACGTGCCGACGGAGCCGTTCATCCTGGGCAGGAAGAACGACGCGCCGACATCAGGGAAGAAGCCAATGGTCGTCTCCGGCATGGCGAAGACCGTCTTCTCGGTCGCAATCCGGAAAGGGGCGTGGATGCTCAAACCAACACCGCCGCCCATCGTGATGCCGTCCATGAAGGCAATGTACGGCTTCTGGTACGTCGCAATGTAGTGATCGAGCTGGTATTCGAGGCCAAAGTAGTCGGCCGACTGCTTCCACCCGTCGGGGCCTTGCTGGTTGTACTTGGCCAGGGCAGCGACGTCGCCGCCGGCGCAGAGAGCCTTTTCGCCCGCGCCCTTCATGACGACAATGTTGGCCAGGTCCGACTTCTCCCACTCTACCAGCCGTGGGATGATCTTGCGAATCATGGACCCGTTGAGCGAGTTGAGCTTCTTAGGACGGTTGAGCATGACGGTGCGCAGGCCGTACTTGCTCTCGAAGACGACATCGTTGGCCTCGTCGCCGGGGAGTTCCTTGATGGAGGTGGCAGCGGTCGTCAACTGTCGCACCGGCGTTAGCATCGAACCAGGACCGAGAAGGACGTCTGACGTACCGGCCGGGCGCCGAGCTTTGCTTGCTGGGCCATGCTGAAGGTGCTTCGGAAGGCCCCAGCATTGACAGCTCGGGCGGCAAGCGTGCGGAAGGCCATTGGGGGAGGAGTCAAGTGCTGGATGCGCCCGAGAGGCCCGGATTGCGCATCGAAGGGGGCTCGTCGTCGGAGTCGGGGGATCGGATGGCAGCGTCGGCTCCTGGACTGGATGCGATCGACCAAAATTTAGACCGAGGATAGCAGCGGCTTGCCATAGCGGCCAACTCGGCGGATCTCCAGCGAGCGGCAGGCCGCGCCCCACAACGCCCGTGGCCCAATCACCTGTCGCTGCCTGGACCCCGTCGTCGACTTTTCGAGCTCCAGCCTTCAGCCTCGCCGTCGGGCCTGCGCATCCTCAACCTCATCCCACTCCAGCAAACACCCGCCCGCACGGCTAGCATCCAGCAACATGTCGGACCCCAAGATTGAGTGCGTGCCGTGTCCGCTTCCCGTCTCAGACTCTAGCTAACCGTCACCACTAGCGAACTGCTCACCAAGGCGCGGTCTGACCTCACGTACGCTCCCCTCTCCAGTCTCCCGGAACGTGCCAATCCACGCCCGCGCTTCCCCCTCCCACAGGCGGGAGAAGAGACAAGCTGACAGATGCAAATGTAGCGAGTACGAGATTGCCCAGCTCGAAGAGCACGAGTTCTCCGCTGGCCCCCTCTCCATCCTCCAGACCGCTGTGCGCCAGCACGTCCAGGTGCTCATCTCGATCCGCAACAACCGCAAGCTGCTGGCGCGCGTCAAGGCCTTTGACCGCCACTGCAACATGGTGCTGGAGAACGTCAAGGAGATGTGGACCGAGACGAGCAAGACGGACAGCGGAAAGACCAAGTCGGTCAACAAGGACAGATTCATCAGCAAGATGTGAGTGCGGGCGTGACCCCTCCAATCCCTGGTCTGGGCAGAGGCGTGCGGCACGCGGGTTTGGGTCAACGTGATGGGCGGCTAACGAGACAATTTGGCAGGTTCCTGCGAGGCGACAGCGTGATTTTGGTGCTCCTCAGCTAGAGCGCCCGTCGGATGGCTTGGACATTTGGTTTTTGTTTTATTCTCGTTGGTTTGGGAACTTAACGTCCGGTCTGTCTCGTGGGCGAGACTTTAGGGACGACATAGGCGTTGAAAACAATGTGCTTTGCGAACGACGATACCTTTGTCACCTATCTCCGTCCCTCGCTTTCGCTTCCTACCTTACCTTACCGTGCGTGCTACCTGATGTTGCATAGGTCACAGGACCTACCTGCCCACGGCCTTGTTCAACTGCTGCCTAGATTTTCTCCCACTCCTCGTCGGTGGGCTTGACGCCTGCCAGACCCAGGAAGAAGCACGCCAGGCCCCAAGCACCGGGGTCGGGCACCTCCTCGTACCCGCTCCCTCCGACGTACACGGTCCGACCGAGACTCGCCTGCATTCCCTTTGTCTCGTCTGCCGCCTTCCGCGCCGCCTCGGCTGCCTTCTTAACGTCCCCTGTCTGGCGCAGTACTTCGACGAAAGGGTACAACGCATCGACGAGCGTCCTGTCACCGGGGCGCGCAGGCGTGTAGTGGGACAGCGCGTCGCAGCTATGCTTGAGCGCGTCGGCCCAGAGCTTGGGTGTGGTGTTGCCGGGGGCCAGTGTCCGCAGGGCATGGACCAGGGCATTCAAGAAGATGGCGTAGAGGGCACCTGACGTGCCGTCCATGGTGTTCTCAACAACGGGCACGATGGAGGCGACGTCGACTACGGCATCGCCGGTCAGGGGCTTCTGGCTGAGATGCTTGAGGATCGCTGGGCGTGTCTAGTCAGTGCATGTTCAAATGTGAAGTAGATTCTTGGATCCTGGTCTTACCCTCGGCGCCCCTCTTGAGCCCAGTGCCGCAGTCTCCGTCGCCGACCACGGTGTCAAACCTCGTAACCTCCGGCTCCACTGCAATGACGCTCTTCAGCGCATCCGTCAGCGATGCCGTGGCCGTTCCAGCATCCATCTTCAATCCGCTCGGCTCCACCTCCCGACTCGCGCCCTCATCGCCCGTCCTCGTCGCCGTGTTGCGCGCCTCCCAGGTGGTCTTCTTGATCGGTGCCGCCCAGCCCGTAACCTCGCTCGGCGCGTCGAGCAGCTCTACCATGCTGGGCCCGCCAACATCCGTGTTGACGACGTTGAGCAGCGTCACGCTGAAGCCCAACCCATTAAGGCTCGTCATGAAGGTCCCGCTGAGCACGCGCACCGGGTGAATGCCGTACTTTGCGTCCAGCTGAGACACAACCTCGCTCGTAATGCCGCCAAGCTCGAGCACACTCACGCCGCCCAGATTGTTGATGAGGAGAACTACCTCGTTAGAGTTGACGTTGAGGAATGCGCGGTCGGCGTCCTTAGCATCGAGCAGCTGGGCGAGCATCTTGCCGACCAGCTGCGGGAGGTCCATCTGTCCACGCCCAGAGCCGGGCTCGTTGTGAATGCCCATGCCGATCTCGACGGCGCCGGGTCCCAATTTGTCATCTGCTGCATCGGCTGCCCGCCCGGGTACGTGAACGTGCTCTAGGCTGGCGCCCACGCTGACGAGATTCTCGGCCGTCAGGCGCGCCACCTTGGCGACCTCGTCGAGGGGGCGTCCCATGGCCGCCAGCGCGCCCGCAATCTTCAGCACGAGCACCGTGCCCGCGATGCCCCTTCTTCCGACCTTGCCAGCCTTGGCCCTGCCGACGCCGACATCGTCCCCGACTACGACCATCTCGACGGCCTGGCCCGCCGCCCTGGCCTTCTCGACGGCCATGCCGAAATTGAGCACGTCGCCCGTGTAGTTCATGACGACGACGAGCACGCCCTTCTCCGAATCAACGCGCGCGGTGATGCCGGTGCGCACCTGCTCTGCCGACGGACTCGCAAAGATGGTGCCCGCGACGGCGGCAGAGAGCATGCCCGGACCGACCATGCCAGCAAAGGAGGGCTCATGGCCGGATCCTCCGCCAGAGAGGATGGAGACTTGCTGCTCATGATGGTGCTGCGCTGGCCGGCGGTAGACAATCTTGTTGGCGGCGTCGACGGCGACGTTGGGATTCGTGAGTGTCAGGGCATGCAGGGCCGATGAGACGAGGTGGGCCGGGTCGTTGATAAAGTGCTTGGAGGACATGGTTGCTGCAAATTGAATCTGAGGTGATTGAATACAATGATCATGAGAAACGGAAGATGAGATGGTTTTACAAGAAGATCGAATACAAAATAGAAGCGACGCCGACGTCAAGTGACGAGGAGGTGACGTTGAGCCATAGGTGGGGTGAGTGGGCGGGCGAGCGTCGCCCTTGTGAAGTGAGTGGTGATGGTGTGTGGTGTTGCGGGGTCAGACCGGGATCCATTGAAGCCATGCCCCATATCTCGGTAGCATCGCCGAGCTGCATCGTCACAGGACCCGCGAGCTTCGTGTAGCGCGACGAATTCTTCAGCTCTAGCTTGCTCGGTATCCAAGCATTGGTGGGGAACAACCCCCGCTAAGAGGACGTCTAAGAGTATATACAACAAACTGAAAACTCCGATGCAGTGATGCCAGCCATGCCGGGCTGCCAGGCCCCTCCCAAACGCCAACCCTGAGATCAGACTCCGGAGTCTTGAGTTGCCCAAATCTATGTAAGCATGAAAGTAGTGCCCCCTATTACACCGACGACGAAGCCCAGCGTGACGAAGCCCGCGCCGACCTTGTCCCCCATGGTGATCGGCCGCATCGCCGTTGGGTCCTTTTGCTTGCCCGAGCCCGCGTCGGGGTTGCCCTTGGACGTGCCCCCGGTCTTCTCCGTAAATGGCGAGCCGCCCTGCTCGGCGAGCGGTGCGATCATGGCCGCCAAGCCGTCCATCTGCGAGGGGACGCCGACGATGCCGTCAAAGGCGCCGTTGTTGAGCCAGCTGAAGCCGCAGGCCGTGCCCGCCTGGCCCTTGTACCCCGTCGCCGGCGACCCGCTGCACGCGGCGCCGGCGTTCTTGGCCGTGGCCTTGAGAATGGGGGCGATGGTGCTCATCGTGTAAGGTGCCAGCTTGGTGGTCTGCGCCATCCACCGGGCGAGGAAGCCCTTGAAACTCGCCTGGTCGTTGTTGCAGAACTTGCTGGGCTCGCAAAACTCCTCGTACAGCACGCCCTCCTTGACGAAGCGCGCCTGCGTCTCGGCGAGGATGCCGTCGAGCCGCTTCTTCCACGTGGCGTCGCCCGAGATGTTGTACATGTTGGCGGCGCCGTGCATGTAGATGCCCGCGTTGTAGGACCACTGGGCCTGATTGAGGCCCTTGCAAGTCTTGTCCGCCTCGATGGTGATGCCGTCGAAGACGTCGTACGTGTCGCTGATGAGCCCGACCTTTTGCTCCCACTCGAAGATCTTGGTCGCCCAGTCGGAGTAGGTTGTGTTGCCCGTGTACCGCGCCAGCCGCGAGGCGATGTTGAAGAAGCAGCCGTTTGAGATTGAGTTTTTGTAGTTGAAGCCGTTGTTGAAGGAGAAGATCTGCCAGCGCAGGCCGCCGCCGCAGTCCACGTCGTCCCACCGGGAAACGTACTCGTTAAAGACAGCCTGCGCCAGGGCCAGGTACTGGGCCTGGTCGGGGGGCGGGTTGGGGAACTTGTACTCGGCGGCCGACATGGCCGTCATGGCCCAGAAGCCCTGATCGTCGTTTCCTTCGGTTCTCGTCTGGTTCAAGGGCATAAAGTCCTTGGTAGGGGCGCCTTGATGGACTATGGCTTGCAGCGTCGCGTCGTTGTAACTAGTGTCCCCGGTCAAGAACCAGTAATCGACCATTGTGCCAAACATGGCGCCTGCTGTCCACCCTGTCTGGCTGTTAGCGAAAAACATCAACACTGTTGGGTGGTAACCCGGAGAGTCTGACAGAAGTACGGATCCGGAAGGTTGCCGGGCACGTCGCCGGTGTTATTGCCGGTGTAGTACTTCATCAGCCCGAAGGCGACGGTGCTGGCGGCCTTTTTGAGCGAGTCTGGACTGCCGTTAGCATCACCGGTGGAATCATATGCGGAGTAGATGCTTCGTACTGTCATCGTCGGCGTTAACCTCGACCCCCAGAGTGCATCGCGCCAAGAACGCCGAGGCGAGAGCTATGGCTGGTATCACGCCCTTCATGGCGCGGCGTTAACGGCTGATACGCTCAACCACCACGCCAAGGTATTGAGCGGCCGGGAGCGGGAGTGAAAAGTGCCTTACGACGCAAGGCCAGCTCGCATCAACTCCACCGAAAAGTATAACTACTGCGGTCCCCGCGTGTGTATAGCAGAGGCAGAGGGATGGGGGTGAAAGCTGGTCACGACTTGATGGTCAAGAAGCCAGGGACGGCTCGACGGGCGGGGAGAGGTATAATGAAATCAAGCAAAGGCTGTCAGAGAACGGACGAGCGACGTCGCGAGCATCGAGAACGAGCAGATGAAGGAATGACTGCAAGTGAATGAGTTTGGCTGCAGGTGCCAATGTCCGCAGTGGCTTCACCCAAAGGAACTGCAAGATGCAAACGCAATAAGGAGCGGCTAGATGTCGATGACTAGAGTTCAAGACGAGGCCACAAGGGACGAAGAGCGAGCGGAGGTCATTGCCGGCTCGTGCTGGCATTGTCCCAAGTTGCACGTCGCGCCTCCTGAGTCCCATGCGTCCACGACGGTTCCCGGACACGCGGCAGAGCAGAGACCGACATGACTGGCCGAACGAGGCATCTACACGTGGGGGAAAGGACCCTCACAGGTCGAAACGCGGGAGCCCATTTCATTTTCGTCCCTGGAGGCCGGCCCGCGAGGCTGTGCTGCCCCATGCTTCGACGGCCTGAAACGCAGTGCGGCACAGGGTCAGTCTCAACAAGCATGGGCCGTGTTTGAGCCACCGGCTGGCGTTTGCTATGTCATGCTGGCATCCTGACGGGTCAGCGGCGACGCCGTTTACCTGCGCTGGGCATGTCGCGATGCTGCAGTGATGCTGGGCGGCGGGAACCGCAGACGAGATCGTGGTCCTGGATTCCTGGGTGTCTTCCGCTTGGAAGTCGGGGAGGTTGAGGGATGCCGGGTTGGAGATCAGCTGGGGCCCAATCAGCTGCAGCAAGACGCGCCCCGGCCGAACAGCCAGCCGCTACCTAATTTTAGGCCGAACAACTCCACCCGTTCGACTCGCGAGCTGCCTGCAGCATCCTGGCGGCCGTTTCCGAGCTGGAGGCATTCCCTGCGTGCTTCCACGCGGCTTCTGGGCCGGAACCGCACGATCTCACCCAGGGAGCCAAGCTGCTGCAGGGCCGATCCAAACGTTCGTCCGGTGCAGCGACCTGAGCTCAGCAAGAAGCACGCTGTTGTTTTCGTCGCGCCCGAGCCGAGGCTTCGCACCCTTGTAATCGGCAACTGGACCACGATTCCAGTTATCGTTGGATTTCTGCACTGCCACCGTGCAAAGGAGATGAGCGTCTCCATGGTTGCAAATCACCGCCGAATATCTGCCTACTAGCAGTGGTCGGTGGCAGATGGCTGCCGCTATTGGTGCAGTGAAGCCGAGATTGGTGTTTACGAGTATGTTTGCCCGTTCTTGCGGCATCGGGAAGGGGTCGGAGCAGGGGCAGCAAGTTGTGAACTCGAAGGGCTTCCCCCTTTTTGAAGACTTGCTGCTGCCGAGAGACCGGAACGAGACAACAAATGATTGCAGAAAATAGCGAAGAACACACCGCCGCTTGGGTGTCGCTGTGGTCCTCGCATCCGCCGACTGCTTTCGCTCGATCCCTCGGCATCGTCTTGCCATGGCGGGAATGGCTGCGTCTACAACGCGCTCATCTGCCCCAGCCGAACCCGCCTGAACAAGGCAGACTGGAGCCCGGACGGACCATCTGCCCGTGGGTCACGTTGAGCGATTGCGATGGCACCTTGCTCGTATCTTGAGTCGGCAGAGGGCAGCATCCAGGGTCGGAGCGCTTTCTTTGGGCGACAGCCGCTGCACCCAAAGTCCGCCTTCCTCATTTGTTTGGCGCGTCATCAGGCTCTTCTTTGGATGCGTGCAGGGCTGCGGGACTTTCTTGGCGTGGCCTTGGAAATCCGAGAGGCCCGAGACGACTCCTCACTCTCCTCCATATCTCCCGCTGAACTATGAACCGACCGCACTTCGGCACCGGCCCTGCCTCTATTATCGCAGAGATAGCTGCCGTCGCTTGCAGGGCAGTCGCTGCCCTCGTAGGCAGCCCGTGAAGCCACCATGCTTTGCTGCGCCATTCTCCTCGTGGTGGTCCTCGCACTTCATGTGGTGGCTGAGCCCGACTCCGCGGCCCCCTCCGCCAAGACCAGCAGCAACGACAACAGCAACGTGCTTTGGTACTTCGACAGCAGCGAAGCATCGCAAAATACTTGCAATCAGACCACGTGGGCCTACGCGACGAGCAAAAGGGCACGGGTGCGCGACTGCGTCGACCTCGCCGTCGACCTGACGCGGCGAACGGGCTCGTACTTCCTTGGTAACTACAGCGGTGCGGGTGGCGACTACGCCGTTGTGGCCAAGCACGGAACCTGCACATTGGGTCTCAAGAAACTCGAAAACGACGACAAGGGAACTGGTTGCTGGACCGTGGGCGACTCGGACGTCGTCGAGATCGTCAAGGAGGCCGTGTCCAGGCTGGGCCGCACGCAGGCCGTCTCGGGGGTTGGGACGATGAAGTGCAAATACAGAGGGGACGGCGCGAGCACCGAGAGGCTCATGATGTGGCGGCTCTGGGATACGGGAAGCGCCTGAGTGTTGAGAGTTGTCAAAGAGTCGCCTTGACGGCGTTGCACATGAATCGGAGGCGGTCAATGGTATTTACGGGCGGCGGAACCGATTACCGACGACTTGGACAGTCACAATCTTGGAAAGGAGAGTATATGATATGCTGAATCACGAGCTGGCTTTTGGGCTAATGGTTGCATGGCCAAGGCGGAGCAATCAAATAATTGATGTCAAATTGATCCATTAAATGCATCCTTGCCCTCGCGGCACAGTATCCTTGGAGGCACAGCTTTTACGTGAGCACCGTCCAGCGACGCCGCCGTGACACACTCATAGTCGTCGGGTTGTTATATCGCCGGCCTCGGCAAACTTCCACGGAATAAATCGAGTATGCATCGTGGGGTAAAGTTCAAATTACCGACCTCCCGTATGCGGAAGAGTCCGTGGGGGACTCAGCGGCTCAGCGTGATCAGCCTGCAAAGTGCGACGTTGCAGTGCCGATCCGATTGAGCATCAGCGCGATGCATCGTCATATAAACCCCTCTCGAGCTCCGAGCTGTCGGCGCTTCCATCAAAGGGCAGATACCGTGCAGTGAAGCCATGAGACTGGTCGCAGTGTCGGTAGCCGCGCTGCTCGGCCTTGGTGCCGCGCAGCAGACGGGCAACCACCCCGAGTGGGATCGGTGGTGCGGCAAGGCGTATGAGCCAAAGTGAGTGTTGCGGAGAGGGATTGATGCGATTTATCGTTCCCTCGTCTAATTGCAGGGCCTCAGATACCCGAGCTTCGACCCGGGCGGCCAGACTGTTGAGCCGCCAGCGCTTCCCAATGGGCCGGCCCTGGACATCCAGTTCAAGCCACGTTATAGCATCTACCTCGAGAGCGACAAGGAAGCCGAGTTCGTCGTCAAAGCATCCATATCGAAGTGGCACGGCCAGCCGTGGCCCGATCTGGGCACGCCAGACAAGGCTCCTGAAGTCCACTTCACCATCAACCTCGTGTCCAACGACGACGTGCTCGTCTCCAACAAGGTGTCGGTCGGCTCAGCCACCAGCGTCTTCGCCTTCAACCTCACCAGACTCGAGCCACGCTTCGAGCCCTACGCGGTGGTCCTCTTCGGCGCGACTGAGGGCGGCACGTCCAATGTCACCGCCGTCAGCGAGCTCTTCGTCCTGCCGGAGAAGAAAACGGGTAGCGTTACCAGGATGGACAACCTGCGAGGCGGCGTGCTCTTCCGCAGCGCCGCGACGGGAGGCCGCTTCGAGCCGTTTCTGCCATACGGCTTCTACGCGTCATGCGACAATTTCCTCTGCGACAAGGATAACATCAGCAAGATCAAGGCGTACCGCGACCTGGGACTCAACAGTATGATATCCCTGACGACAGTCTTCAACTCGCGTGCCGCGTACGACTACATGGGCTCACTGGACCTGCGCTTCATGTACGACCTGCGCGGATATTACAAGAATCTGACGGCGGTACGCGAGCAAGTCACGGCCATCAAGGACTCTGAAGCCATATACTCTTACTGGGGCTCAGACGAGTGAGTTTTTATGCTCACGACAGTCACGAACGAACTGACCAGATGAAAATCTAGACCTGATGGCCACCAAGATCCCTTCAACCTCCTCGGTGAAGCGCGCGACGCCATCCGCAAGATCGATCCCTACCACCCAGTCAGCGTGACGCTCAACTGCCAAAACTACTATTTCAAGGAGTATACGGAGGGCGCCGACTTCATCATGGAGGACGCATACCCCATCGCCATCAACAGCACCTTTTCAAAATGGGGCACACCGTGCAACGCCACCTACGGCGACTGCGGTTGCGACAATTGCGAGGGCAACGTGCAGGACGTGTCCCGAAGGCTCGACGACCTGGCGCGGTACGAGCACTGGCTGGGACTGTGGCCCAAGACCAAGGCGCACAACCCGCAGAGCTTCCACGGTGAGGACTACTGGTTCCGCGACCCGACGCCCGCTGAGGCAGTGGCCATGAGCGTGTTGGCCTTTAATCACGGAGCCAAGGCGATTGCGTCGTGGGTTTGGCCAACGAGTGACACGCTGGCACAGACCCATGGCGAACTCGCCAAGGCAGTGGCCACGGCCCCGGTGAGGGATTTCATCGTGGGCGGCTCAGCGAAGAGGGTTGAGGTCGCAGGCCAAGAGGTGGTTGACGCGGCATACTGGGCGAGTGGCAAGCAATTGCTCCTGTCCGTTGTCAACGGGGGCTATGAGCCCCTTGGCGGCGACGTCAAGATTCCGCTGCCCAAGTCCATTACCCTCAAGTCTACCGACACCGTCGTTTGGGGCAATGGGACGTGGAGCCTTGGGGATCACGAGGTTCGCCTGGGAGGAGTTGCAGCCATGTCGACCAACATAATAATCCTCGGCGTAGGCAAGGGAAAGTGCCGATGAGACATTGAAGACTTCCAAAATATCATTCTTGCTGTTAACTGTGTAGTGAAAAAAAGATCTATTAGAATTCGACAGTTCCATAAGCTGGGTTCTTGGTATATCCTCTCAAGCCCCGCCATAAATGTCCTTCCTTGTTTGACCGTCCGCCAATTTTCCCCATAGACCGCAGATTGTAAAGACTCCATCAATCCTTCGGATTTCCTTGCGCATCCCGCCCAAGCCGGAGCATTTGCGTCTTCAGCACCGGCGAGTCGGCACTCACCAGCGTATTCAGCCACTGCTCGTCACCCTTGATGTCCTCACACCTGACCGCCCCGCGGCCGAGCCCTACAGGGATGCAGTTGACGTAGATGGTCTCGTGCGAGCGCGCGGGCACGATGAAGGTCTCGTGAAAGATGCCTATGGTCGGGAAGCGATGGGCGTTGTACCAGTCCCAGGCCTTACGGTGCAGCTCTTCATGCGCGAAGCGATGGATGCTCTCGACGTCGCGGAAGTAGTACGTCACGACGAAGTTGCTGGCGGTGTCGACACTGGCCCCTTGCCAGTTGTTGATGCTGATGAGGCCGAGTTCCTCGCGGCGGCGCAGGAGGTCCTCATTCATAGCAGCAAAGCGCTGGCCGATCTCCTTGACGCCAGGACCGAAAAGACCGAGTGGGTGATTCATCTGCACGCCGAGATTGAAGACTACGAGGCTCTCGGCAGCCGCTTCGGTGCCGAAGGAGCCGGAGGGACCTGGCAGCTGGGCAGTGGTGCGGCCCGGGACAACGTGCTGCATGTAGGGGTTCGTGGGCGACGCAGGCGTGAGGGCATGGATGAGAGTGGTGACGGCGTATCCAAGGAGGAGGATGGCGGAGGGCACGATGGAGAAGTTCCTGGGGAGGAGGACGCAGAATAGGAGCTGGAAAACGGCGGCGACAAGAAGGATGGCGTACTGCGTGAAGAGAGTCTTGATAATGACCTGTACGAGAGCGTTAGTCGGCTGCAAATGGCATTGGTTTTCCCCTGAGGCAGGTCTGACATTGTAACGGTTCTTGAGCTTGAAATTATGAGGCGCATTCGCCGGCGCGAGCTTAGCTTTGAACTCGCGGGCCATGATGCCGGATGCTGTAGGGTTGTAGCAGTACGATGTTCTTGAGATGATGGATTTCTCTGGTGACTATCCACCAGCCGTCTCGAGATGATAATACGTGAAACTCGAGTCTTCGACAGAATCACGGAAGACGCTTCGCGATACTCAGAGGGTGTGCCGTAAAGGCGTCTCCGTGTAAGTCGATTGGTCGCCGGCGAATCGGGGGTAGCTGGTATCGTTGGAGGATGCAGGGGTTGATAGGACGGTTGGCCAAGATCCCACAGGTTGGCTCAGGTCTGAGAGCAGCTTGAAGCAATCGTGGAGTTGAAGCAAGGTGTAAGTGCAAGCCTGATCAATCGCGCAACAAGGCGCGCAGCCCAGCTCTACTTATCAACCGCCACGCCGTCAACCTTCCCCTCCCAGGGCCTCACCCGTCGTCGTCATGGTACCAAAACGGCGCTGACAATTTCGCAGGCAATGCTGCAGCGGCGTCTGGCATGGGGGCGATGGGGGCGTTGGTGGCTGTCGAGCCGTGTTGCTCCAAACTAGCGCACCGCTCGCATTCGCATTTCGCATTTCGGTCCCGTCGCGGGGCCGCGTGGCTGGTAGCGCAACGCCCACCCGTGACGAAGATGCGCATATGCGGCCGGGTTTCATGCCGGCTGGCTGGGGAGAGTGATTCATTGATCGGAGAGTTCAAGGGTCCATGGCCCGACAAGATGCGTCATCCATCCACCATGTGCTGCCAGACCGGGGGATGGCCTCGCAACCGCTTCCGTTCGACGATGCCATGTCCCACTGTTGGTCGACACGGCGGGTCGAGACGCGAATGTCAGCTGACGACGAGGACATCGTCTGGGACAAAAGCTCTCGCTTGCTTGCAAATCAATGTGGTGGGAATCGGCGCCGAAGAATCCGGCTACGACGCTGTCCTGCATCACTGCAGCTGGGGCATCAGCAGAGAGAGGATTGGCCTTTAAGAGCAATCATGTAGCATGTATTCATCATCATTCATATCTGTACATTCCAAATCCAAACAGGCGTATTGCGCTCAGCCCATACCATCGCTCAACCCACGCGACTGCAATATATAAAGTCGTGAATGCTCTTGCATCGTCTGGGTGCTGGCGAATTTTCAAACCGTCCCTCATATCGCACATGTCTTGCCCGATGCGCCTTGAAATGCTCAATATGTCGTCTATGCTTTATTTTCTTTATCCAAAGCCTCTGGCGGCACCAGCGACTTCTCCCACTCGTCCATGAGGCTGTTGGCTGTCCGCTTGAGGTTGCTCGGCGACAGCGGCGACAGCCTGTTGACCATGCTGGGCAGAATCTCCTCGAGCTTGGGAGACAGAATCGGCGTCTCGTTTGTCGACAATTTCGTCTTACTGTACGTACAGTATTAGCCAAGGCATCTTTTTGTCCCATTCATGCCACAACACGTACATTGGCGTCATCTTTTCCTCCCCGACTTCCGGGATCGACCCGATCTCCTCCAATGCCGCGCTGTTGATGGTCGAGCCACTCCACCGCGGGGACTTTGAAGGTGCCGGCGAATCCCAATTGGACCAGTCGTTGTCGTCCATGGAGTCGAACCCGAGCGGTGTCCAAGAAAAGTGTTTCCCCTTTGTTGGTTTCGGCTTTTCCAGCGAAGGCGCGAGGCTTCTGCTGGCTGGTGTGGGAGTTGACGTGCCCGAGCTTGCAGAGCCCAGTGCGGTGCCCACCTTCGATCGCGCCGCATGGGCGCTCCTCGACCTCTCCGGGCCTCCGGACGGCCGTCTGTTCATCGGGCCACCATGCTGCTGTGCTGTTGTTCCTCGACCCGTGATAGGCTCATCTCCGACCGTTATTTGGCGAATGTCCTCCACGAATGCTCTTAGTCCAAGCTTAAAGTCCTCAACGAGCTGGGGCATGGGCGAGTTTTGTGCAGACCGCGGTTGCCAAGATGCCCGTTTTGATAGTGTAGGGTTGGTAAGCTGAGCCGACCTCCGATCCAGCGGCGGCCATTTTATCTCTTCATGGCTGCTATCCTCGTGAACAGAAAACTCTGAATTCGTCCTCGCCGGCGAGAGAAGAGACAGAGTACGTGTGTGGCCGCCGCGCAAAACCCTTCGGCGAGTTTGCGTTGGCGTACCTTGGTTTTGATTTTGCAAAAGGAGTTTTCTGCGGTCCATCTCAACACTGCGACGTGATGCAGCAGCGATTTCGTCATCCGTTGCGCCAGGAGTCATGTTTCTCTGCATTTCGACGTAGGGGCTAGCGCCTCTCGCGTGATGCGGCTCCTTGAAGGACCACTGCCGCTTCAATGCAAGGAGCTCTGCCTCTGCTCGGGCAAGTTCCTCCCGTAGCTCCAACACCCGGCGCTCCTGAGCTGCGATTGCTATTATGCCCTCGTTGGCATCAGAAGGCGAGGCGACGCTCGATGTGTCGATGGGGGTGGGGGGAATAGACGACGTGACTGCTGACATGGGAACCGGGCGTGAAGGATCGCTGGTGGGCGGCGCAATCGGGAGCGTGAGAGAGAGGCGGTTGATGACTCGAGAAGCAGCAGAGTCGGGGCGCGACTGGCGCGCACTGGTGCCGCCTTGCGATGGTAGAGGTGGCGGCGGCATAGCCTCTGCGTCGGTGCTGGTGTTCTGTTGTATCCTATCATCCTGGGTCGTCTTCTCGTGGTGATCCCTGGCCAGGTCTGGAGGTACGGTAAACGCGCTGGCTGTGGCCATGGCGGCGATGGTCGACTCGAAAGGAGCGCGGTCGGCGGCCGAGGACCGCCGACGAATCTCCTGGTGCGAGGCCATTTCCTGGCGCCTGTGCAGGAGCTTGCGAAACGAATGGCTGCCGTGAAGTCGACGGCGCTTTTGGAAATGAGCGGATGGAGCCCCGGTGGCTCTGCGGCGCCGCGGGCGGGCAGCGGATGCGGCTCTGGTGGCGAGCGCTTTGTGGTGGGCCTGGGTCAGATGGCGATAGTCATGGGAGATAAGGAGAGAACAACGGTCGGCGGCGCAGAGTCGTAGGAGAAACTCCGTCATGAGGGAACGAGTGTAGAAGAGGAGCAGCAGCCGCTCTTGCTCATCATCAGGCACAGAAGGGGCAGCGTTATTAGCGGTCCGTGGCGGGTGGTGGGACGGTGCGCGGGACTGCGCAGGCGCGTCGTATCAGCAACCGGGCACCATTGGACGGCGGCAGGACATTGGCTGCTGGGGATCGGTAAGACGACCGGGGGTGGTGGTTGTGGTTGTGATGGTGGCCGTGGTGGATAGCAGGCCGTGTGGAGGGCGGGCGTGCAGGGCAACGAAAGCAGCAGCAGCAGCAGAAGAGGCAACGGTGGCGCTCCCGAAGGAAGGACGGGGGAGGCGGGACTGTTGGATGGGGGAAGCGATCTCAAATTGACGAGATGCGATCCGACCTGACGGGTTTGGTCGACTGAGCCGCGGTTCGTGTCTCGCGTGACTGTGCTGTGGAATGTCTCAAGAGGAGCGAGCGGTCAGGTGAGATGCGGCTTGTTTATATTCCAGCTCGCCGCCGACCGCGCCCAAGCTTGCGCGATATCACAGCCTTTGCCGAGCCTAGCCAATGTTTACCTCGTCGAAACCAGCTGCTTCCTGGACGACAGCGGGTGGATCGCGCTGAATGCTCAGGGTTTGGAGGTGGAGTTGCTCGATGGATTCGCAACTCCAGCAACCAGCTGCTCTCTGCAGATGGCTTCGGCGCTGCCTCCTGATGCGCACTCCACTCTCGCGTTGCCCCCTCACCCCTGCTCCTTGTCGTCTTGTTGGGTGTGGAGCTGGCCTCGGAGCTTGCTTGACCCCAATTTCCCGCTGAAATTAGCGGCCAATCGTGGGGAGCTCTCAAGTTGCTACCTGTTTTGGCACAGCAGCTCGGGGTGCGAGTCTTCGTAGCGGTCCTCCTTCTGCCTGTCCACGTGACTTCCCGTCGAGGTCGCGTGTGCCCTACTGAGGATCCGCTCGACGCGGTGTCCAACGCGGGTGACTGGCAGCTGGGGCCTCGCGACGCCATGAGGCCAAGGCACGGATGGAAGACTCTGCCTGCCCAACGGCTACCTGCATTGCCTCGCAGCCTCCGCAGGCCTGTTGCCTATGATGCTCCGTCGGCCCCGTCGTACAAGCTGAGCTCACGCGGCGTTGTTCTAATACATCCATCGAGACCACATTATTTCTTCCTATTTCATTCTTCGCTCAATTTTGACGACATGGTTTGGCTTGGTCGGCAGCGCAATGCCTCTTCCGTTTGCTCTCGTCTGTGATCTACTAGACGAATGCCACAGGCTCTGCCTTGCCCGCAGGCCGAATACAGAGGCAGTCGTCGATTGGTTTGCGCGACATCGTGGCCGAATCGATGCGTACGACACTGACCTAGCTGCTTTGCTGTCGACGTTGCTCCCTGAGAAGAGAACGGATCGCGTATACTGCATAAAGGCAGCCACTCTGGAGAAGATTGTCGGCCGAGCCCTGATTCTCGGAGTGTCTCGCATTGCCGAACTCGCTAGGTACAAGGAGCCGGGTCTAGGGCTGGACTTGGCAGACTGCGTCGAGCGCCTTTTAATTGTCACCGTTGGTCGCACACCTCTAGTCTGTAAGCGCTGAGCTGATGCGTCGGCAGCCGAATCCCCTGTACAGCGACAAACACCGAGTCACCGTTGAAGAGGTCGACAGCATCCTACATGACCTGGCCTCGAAGATCAAGTGGAGCTCACCCGCTGTTCGCAGCTCGCAGGCGAACTTGACGCAACGCAACAGGGGCGACCTGGAAGAAGTCTATCGCCGACTGAGCGCGAGGGAGGCAAAGTGGTTCACCAGGCTGGTTCTCAAAGACTATCAACCACTCATTTTGGACTCCAATCTTGTCTACAGATGCTGCAACCCCGTTTTGCCATCTATTGTGAAGATACAAGATGACTTCGCTACGGCCATCAAAACCATGCAGGATGCCAAGGGAAATTTACTCCCCAATTCTGCACGAGCAGTCCCCATAAGTGGCAGGGTGCTTGCATCGATCAAGCCACAGCTCGGTATCAAAGTCGGGAGACAAAACTGGTTCAAGGCTCGAAGCATGAAGCACTGTGTCGACATGGGCCACGACCTTATGAGCGTTGAGCACAAGATTGACGGCGAATACTGCCAGATTCATGTGGACGTCGCCAACGGCCGTCCTCGAATTCAGATCTTTTCAAAGAGCGGAAAAGACAGTACGGAAGACAGGCAGGGCCTGCGAGGGTACGATTTCCCAATCACGAATTCCCTCTTCATGCTGACTGCGTTTAGGGCTATCATAAGGTCGCTTAGGCTAGGCTTGCCTGGCGCAAAAGTTCTTAACAGATGCATTCTGGAAGGCGAACTCGTCGTGTACAGCGATTTGGTAAGCGCTGAGATGCGCTCAGATTGGGGGTTCCAGAGTTGACTTTTACTGGGGCAGGAAAACAAGATTCTCCCGTTCCATAGAATCAGGAACCACGTGGCACGGAGAGGCCGCTTTATGAATACGGAAGACGATGACCCGTGAGTTCCAGTAACATTCCGCTGTACCGACCGCGACTGACTGGACAAGGCCGAAGCCGCATGAGCATCTAATGATAATTTATTACGACATTCTACTCCTCGACGACCAGTCGCTCTTGGATGTTCGCCATTCTGAAAGGTTCAATATTCTTGAGCAGACTGTTCATTGCGACAGAGGGCAAGCTGAGTTGGTTCCACGGCAAGTTATTGACTTTGGACATGGCTACGCCGTCTCAGACTTGCGAAAAGCCTTCGCCAAGGTGATAATGGCAAGGGGTGAGGGACTGGTGCTGAAACCAGACGAACCTTATTTCAATTTTCACAACCGTGACCGCCCATTCTCAGGGCGTTGCATTAAACTCAAGAAGGAGTATATCGGTAATTTTGGCGACGTAGGAGACTTTGCCGTCGTCGGGGCTGGATTCAACGCCGCGAAAGCAAGGGCATACGGAATTCCAAGTCTGAAATGGACGCATTTCTACGTCGGCTGTCTCGATAACAAGGAAGAGGTCAAGCGATGGCAAGCGATCCCGGAGTTTACCGTTGTCAGCGTCGTGGAGCTGAACGAGGCACAACTCAAGACCTTGATAGCTTTTGGCAATCCAAGGTCTGTTCCGCTACTCGAGAACAATGCGACCAAGCTGAAGCTTCCGCGAGGGATTGAAACGACAGTGCCATTGTCCGCTGCCTTCGAAAACCCCCTGGTGGTTGATATGAGATGCTTCAGTTTCGACAAACCGGGAAACACTGGTTTCTGGACTCCTAGGTTCCCGATGGTGTCGAAGATCCATTTTGACCGCGACTTTACCGATACAATTTCGTTTGAAGAGCTTCAACAGATGGCAAAAGACTCGACAATGGCTCCAGAATTTGAAGACAGCCAAGAGAATCTCGCTTGGATTGCCAAACTGGAAGGCGCGGACCCCAGGGGGCGAGCTGTCGATGCAGTCAGCCAACTCACAGCGACGACCATGCCTACCCCGTCCCCAATCAAATCTACACAGAACACATCGCGCTCCGACTTGCGCACGTCGCCGGGCCCTTGCAGGTCAATGGGATTGGTTTGCACGAGGTCCGAGATGCCCAAAACCTCGGAGCAAGGAGAAAAGCCGTTGATGTTGCCAATCACACCTCCAACATCGTCCTTACCACTGGAGACAACATTGCAAAAGGACGTGAGCACCGGTCCGCAGAAGCGGTCGGTACCGTTTTTTGACACTACATCACCGGCTCGTAAACGACGCAAGCCATTAGAGCCCGATTCTCAACCGTCTTCGCCAATTCAACAAAAAGTCCGCAAACCCCTGATAGATATTGATGGTAACGCATCACAGCACTCGGTTAACCCATCCATTTCTTTTGTCACTGAGTCTCAGCATTCGGGACAACAGCCGAAAACTGACCAATTCGATGTGGCGACGCAACAAAGTGTACATGCCGACCCTGAGCTGCCACAGGATTGCTTTCTTACTCGGCAGCCAGCTATTAAACTCGGCGATGCAACAAAAGTCAGGCCCAGTAAAGCGGTCTTAGACTCTCAGGAAAGCATATCGTCCTCTCCGCCCGGATATTCTGAAAGCATATTACGACTCAACGTGGCGGCAACATACACAAGGGGATGCTGCTCGTATGCTGGGAGGCAATGCCATATGGCTGACTCTAAAATACTTCTATCATCGGCATCACTCCGCTCGGCGCCAGAGCCAACAGCGCTTTTCAAGGCCCACGGCATCTATGACGATGCCACATTGGCGGAGGAGTGGTTAGAAATGGCAAAGGATGGAGACGCAGCTTCGCTTGGCTCGCAACCAAGCCAGAACAGCATTCTGCTCGTGGACAGCTTGGAAGAGTCTTCTGAGACTGAAGCTCTGATTGATCGCATAGAGCAGGCTCGAAGGGGGTTGCAGCGACAGAAGCGAGGCCGTACGACGGTGTACGACTGGCGGATATTGAGGCACCTGACAGTTTTGGAGGACGTAAGCATTACGACGAAGTACTATGATGGGTTTCACGACCCTTGGCGGCGATGGTACTGCGGGATGGTGTGACAGCCACCCGCTGGGAGATGTCCACATGTTGGATCAGAAACCCGTAAGGCCCTTCGTTGAGGAACTTGAATAAGAGGGGTTGTCATCAACAGGGCTTATGCTTTAGCAGCTTCAGCCTTATCATCGTACAACGTTCCATAACTGGCCTTCAATCTCATGAACAAGTGCTCGTCTGCCGTCATGACCTTTCTCTCCGCGTATGGATTCGCATCCGACGTCTCGCCGGCGGAAACATAATTTTTGACACGTTCGCTGGGGACCACCTCCAATCGTGTCTCGCCAATTGGGTGGCAGAAGAAGGCAATCGAGTATCTCGTGCCCGCATTCGACTCGCCAGCCACACCGGCACCGGCAGCCCCAGCCGTCGGGAAGACGACCCTGTGGACGGTGCTTCGAAACAGTCCGTTGGTCCAGTATGACAGAAGGTCGCCGATGTTGACGAGGATGGGTGGGCTGGGGTCCGTGTCAGTGCCCGGCGGGCATACGGGGACAGGAGCCCATGTGGTGCCGTCCTTTTTCAGGATTTCCAAGCCGGCCTGGCCTTTCAAGCGGAAGAGCAGCGTGATGGAGCCGTAGTCTGAGTGAGCGCCGGCGCGGACATCGTCGGCGGAGTGCGCAGTAGAGTCGGCTGACGGGTAGCGCAAGAAGCGGAGAATGCTCCCAGAGGCCCCCGGCCGCGTGAAGTGGGCGGAGGAAAAGAAATCGCCAACCTGGGATGAAGGACATGAGACACGACCAGACTTCGCTGCACGGAATCCGTGTTTGGAAACTCACGTCTAAGCCGAGACCGAGCAGGTAGAGGATCTTGTGGCAAAGCTTGCCGCACAAGTCTGCAAAGGCGCTGAAGCGCGGCTCGTCGGCGGCAATGGAGGGCGGCATGGGCTGTTGAGCCTTGCCGTCGACAAACTCACCAAAGTTGAAGGCCCTGACACGTTGATTAGATGGCAGTCCCATCCCAGAGAATCAAGGCTGTGGCTCACTCTTTGAAGTCGCCGACCTGCAGAGATGTGTCAAAAAAGCCTCGCAGACTGAGGCGAAGAAGCTCACCCTTTGGTGCGCGGGATCCAGCGTCTCGGTATGCATGCCCGACCACCCGCGGTTATTGGTCTGGATGGAGCATTTCTGCTTCTCCTCGAGGGGCGCGTTGAAAATCTTTTTAGACTTTAAATGAAAAGCGCATCAGCATCTCGCCGCATCATGTGCGTATATGACCATCTCAGGTGGGCTCCTACGAGTGTGAATGCGTCGACGACGGCATGTCCTGGGATGTCGTTGCCGAGGTTCTTGATGTAGATGAAGCCGTGGTCCTCGGCTGCGGCGACGAGCCGACGGGCGACGTCTTTCTCGTCGCCCGCGAGGTCAATGATGGGGATGTCTGCGGTCACCATGTTGTACTCCGTACTCGTAGCTGTTGTTGAAGTGGAGTTGGTATCTCAAAGGTGGGGTTGGAACTCGGGAGCAACGGGGATCGAAGAGGGGAGAGAGAGGCCATTCCGTGAGCTTACACAGCAGATGGATAGGAGGAACACCCAACTCTTGCCGGTTTCCGCTACAGTATGGTCTTGGAGGCTGATGAATCCGCTACCGAGACGTCAAGAAGTCTACTCATCCCCATGGGGTTTTTGGGATGTTATGATTCTGAGGTGCAGGCTGTGCGAATACGAGTACCCGAAGCTTCGTATGGGCAAGGTAGGTACTCTGCATGAGCCCTGCAGCGGGAGCATCCGGCTGAGCCACACGTCTTTTCCCACGCAGGTACTCCATACAATTGGCATAAAATCACGGACATATCAGTGACGGATCAGCAACGCACATCTCCCGGAGCTGCCAGGCTTCCTGCATCAGGCTCGTCCTTGTGATGCACTGTCCAGGCCAAGACGGGCGCTGTGGATCACCGACCGTCGTCGCACCGCCACATCGTTCACAAGCCACAGCGTATCCACGGAGGGGCATGGGTCCAGGCTCCTGCCGCTGTGGCTGCGCCTTTGTGCCACTGCCCACTGGCACAGCGCCTGGGGAAGGAGAAACCTCGCGAACAAACACCTGCCAGCTCTTGTGGCCCGACAGCAAACTTCAACCACGCCCTTCCCCTCGACCTTGCGCAGAGCGACCTCGTTCAGGCCCCCGAGCAATTCCACTCCGGGCCTCCCTTGCCGCCTTTTTTCTTCGACCCTGAGCCGTCCTCAGTCTCCCATGCCCGTCCGTACGACGACTCGTTGAAACCTGAAGCACCGAAGCGGCGAAGCCACACGCGATTTCGGTAGCCACCTTTTTTCCCTCTGGGGAGGTGGGAAGACGCGGCTCGTCTCCCGAACACACGACTTTTTCGAGCGGCCAGCACACGATCGAAGCACGCGAAACAAGGGCGCCCGAGCCGCCCACGGTTTTGTCAAGATGCCTTGTGAGTTCTTGTCCCGATTTTCTTGGGCTTTGCGGCGTAGCTGGCCTGGGGCGGACGTGCGTGGTTCGACTCACCACCGCACTATCCTGGACCTGGTGTAAAGTCGCGTGAGCTCGAGCCTCGACGTCTACAGCTCATTGGCAGCTCTGCCAGGAGCTGGGGGCTTGTGGAAGTGCTACCAGCGCTGGACAGCGAGCTCAATGGCACATGATTGACCATGTCCGCTGCCACTGGACACTGGGCGCCCATGCGATAGCCTCTCGACCCATCACACTCCTCCCTTTGTCCTCAAGTTGGGCTGGATTGCTAATGTCTTCTCGCAACAGTTCTCAATGAGGATTCCTGGATCAACGGTCAGGTGACGTATGCTTGTCCCCTGATGCCGTGCCCGCGTGCTCCCGACTCTTCGTTCGAAGCGAGAGACTGTTGCTGACCTCGACTGTCGCCGCAGGACACACGACGTCGCCGAGCTGGAGGATTGTGCCATCGCCGTCGACGCGACGTACTATTTGAACCAGCTGCTCGACACCCCGCCGGCCCATGAACCTCTGCTCTCTGCCCTCGGTGGCCTGACTGGCATCCAGTCTCATATCAACGAGAACCTGGATCTGTGGGAGAAGAACCGCATCGTGCCACTCTTCGTCTTTGATGGCCAGTCCATCACCGGACAAGACGACGTGTCTCTCAGCCGTCGACGCGCAGCCAACCGGAAGACGGACGACGCCTGGAGCCTTTACTCGCAATCCCAGGCGGAGCAAGCAGTGGCCACCTTTGGGGCTAATCCGGGTACGCTTGGTAGTCGGTTCCTGCTAGAGAATCTTGCTAACGCGTTGACGCTTTACAGGAGCCTACTGTGTCCGAAATCTGTATCCTCTGCTTCAGGGCATCCTCAAGCAGCGGCGTCTGCATTTTCTCGTCCCTCCCTACAATGCGTGTGCACAGGTTCGTATCCCCCAGCCCGGACTGCGGTGGCAGAATGTGAGGAATAACTCGAAAACAGCTCGCGTACTTTGAGTTGGTCGATTCAGACCAGTGTGCGGGTGTCATGGGACCCCAAGAGCTACTTCTCTATCCCGTTAAGGACTCGATCATCCGAAGCTTCGACTGGGAAGCCAAAACTGTGTCAGCCGTGTCCAAGAAGAAGGCGATGCGTAATCTTGGGGTTAGCGAGCCCATGTTCATCGATGCGCTGCTCATGACGGGCACCTCGTTCCTGCCCCCCTTCCCTCCGCTGCTGGACACGTCCATGTACCAGCATTCGTCCACCGTTATGGATGCTGTCAATATGCTACGGACCTCCGACAAGTCGGTGGCCACCGCGTGTGCCTCTTTCAACGACATTCTTCAGGCCCAGGACCCGGACTGGCTGGACAAGTACCGCAAGTCGCGCATGGCGGTACACCACTTCATTTACGTTGCCGACAACGGCGAGGTTCGCGTCAACGACTTTGACAGGCTCACCAAGGACAACCACGAGTATCTCGGCCTCCAGCTGCCCGCAGAACTGTTCCACTACCTGAACACGGGTCTTATTGGCGCCCGGAATTTGAGCTGTATAACGCACAGTCAAATTGTGGTGCAGCCGACCCTAGACGGCGGCGTGACTGACGAGTACAAGAGGCTGGTCACGGAGAAGATTTTGCCGCTCAAGGAGCAAGCTCTCGGACTCATCATTCCTCGAGTCCACCGCGGCATTGGGCACAAGGAAATCACCATGCGTGTTTGGTATGATCCTAAATTTGCCCACACGATTAATCATCGTTCCCTACAGCCGCCTCCTTCGCAGCGAGTGGGCACCTGGGACGTCAAGGAGACGGATCTGCGCAAATTCTTCCCGGCCGATTTTGCCGGCCCCATTTACCTGGAGGTGCTGGCCCTGGCCAACTCGGACTTTGTGGAAATGACCATTGCCAAGGAGAAGCTGATCAGGGGCATTGACTCCATGGAGATGGTGACGTCTGTAACCATCTGGCGATTCTTGCACCTCAGGGGATACGTCAACGACGAGCACAAGTTGACGAAATGGGGCAATGCTCTGGCGACCACGTTGCTTGCGCTCAAGGATGCAGGCGAGAACCGCCCCGAGACCCCTGGCCTCGACGAAGCCGCGCTTCTCGCCTTTGAACTGATCAGGCTTGGTGTGCTCAACGCCAAACACCGCGATGATGTGCCCGGCATGCCCCGAAATGGCACTGAAGAGGAAAAGTCGAGCTTGGTCCTGATCAGCCAATGCGCGACGTTGTTGAAGCTGAGACATCAGGTGTACGGATATACTGGACCTCTTAACAAGAGTCTATTGGCATTCCGCTCGCTGTCGTCTGCGGTGCGGGAAGCTGACCGAGATCTGATCGAAGCCATTGTTGCATCGATGTTCATGTACGGGCAGTGCAAACGGGAGAGAGACGATTATTTGGATATCAGCCAAAGGTGTGTATCCTCGATTTGTTTGTGTAGAGGAATGGGAGGCTAACGCGTGGCAGACTTCCTTTCTTGCAAGAGCCCGACATTGGACTGGGCATAGCTATCCGAACCTTCTTTGACGAAGACGAAGCGAGCGACAGCAAAGAGGCGAGAGCCGCTAGACTGGCGGAGTTCCCAAAGACATTTGTGCCTTTTGCCGAAGCCCTGGTGGACGATTTCCGACTGTGCACGGATTTTGTGGGTGCGCTGAACCAAGGCGTGCAGACGCTGGACAGCAAGGAGCTGCCAGCGTCAGACAAGGCTGCCTGGGCCAAGGCTCAGGAATACATGGATGCGAGACCCTTTTGAGATGACAAGGCCGTAGGCTGCGGCGGCACTTGGCGGCAGAACGAACGGAGCGGCGTTACCAAGAGTTGAAGCATCCATGTAAGAAGCACCTCTTTCCAAGTACGTTGTTATATCTCCATGGAGACCACACCATCGATATATTGGCATGGCCCAGGCGATGGCACTACAGCAGGAACCCTTGGAGAGGTGACGGGAGCAGTGGATAGCACAGGCAGACAGGACTGGAGTGTGGGGATGAGACGAACAGGGAGCAAGGCGCTATTGGGGAGGGAAGCGAGTGGAGGGTGTCTGACACGGCCAGCAACGGCCGATGGTGTATATGGGATAGCTGAAAGCAGATGTAAGCCGACATGGGTTAGTTAGCACAAGGGCACAGCCGCGGAGAGAGCGTCGCTGCGAGGCTATGTTGCACCTAATATCATGCAAGGCAATTGATAAGTAAGAAGTAAGCTCCACGTTCATGTCCTAGCTCACGACGATCCAGGGCGGGCCGGGCACGGGTGCGGAGGGACGGGGCCCACAGGGGGAGGTGTCGGCGCCCGAGCTCCGACTCGGGGCGTGCTTCACTGGCGTTTCAGCCGAGCGCATCGAGACGCAGGCGTCGACAACGTAAGCCCTTACAATTTTTGAGTTACTTTGGAGCCGTAGCCACCGGACAGGTTGCTGCGGCTGCGTTTGAGCCGGGCTGGGGCTTGGCTGGGGAGCCCAAGCCAAATCAGCGAAGGTCCTACGGGTGTTCGAGGAAGCATTCTCTCGTGACTAGGTAAAGTATTGAGATTGGATGATAAGCTGAATAAATAGGCTGGGCCTGTGAGAATAAAGGTGCTCTACATGGTATCATAAGACAAGGGAATCCTTCATCTGCGCTCGATTGAGTCTGAGGAGACTTGTTATCTTGAGAGACGGCAGTAGCTAGTCTCGGAATCCTCCTGCCGACGGGCAAAAGAGGTAAAATCTTTCCTTCCTTTCTGTTTTAGTTTCTTTTTTGAAGAGACTCAACCACGGCCCCCTCACGAGACGCCCATAACCATGGGTCCCGCCAGGATCATGTCGTCCTTGAGCACTCCGTCCAGGGGCGCCATGCTGGTCAGCGACAGGTACGAGACGCCGGCGACGCCGGGGGGCACCTGGCAGCCGTTGGCCTCGGTGAAGGGCGAGAAGGCGGTGCCGCCGGGGAAGACGCCGCCCGAGGTGAAGGCGCAGAACTTGGCGGCGGAGCCGGCGCCGCCCTCGGCCGCGACGTTGACGGTGGAGCCGACGCCCATGGCGCTGGCCTGCTGGCCGGGCGCCATGGTCAGCGCGGGGAAGGCCTGGATGTTGAGGTTGCTGCCCTGGGGGCACTCCTTGATGAAGGGCTTGGCGATGCTGAAGACGGAGCGCGGGCCCAGCGGCGCGTCGAAGGCCTGGGGCACCGCCTCGATGCCGGCGAAGACGCGGATGGAGCTCTGGTGGCGCGACTCGATGGTCAGGATGCTGCCGGCGGTGCTGAGGATGCTCTTGTCGGAGAGCAGCGGCGCGGCGCCCAGGTAGGCCGAGACGCCCACGTTCTCGAGCACGGCGGCCGTCTGCACCATGCCCTTTGCGTCGGTGAACTTGAAGTCGTAGGTGCACGGCTTCACCGGCTGGATGCCGCCCTGCGCCAGCGAGCTCTGCAGCAGGTCGACGTGCGCCTGCTCCGTCTGCCCGATGGACTTGAGGTCCTTGACCTGCTTGTCGTTGAGGCCCAGCGCCGCGAAGTCCGAGTCGGGGAACTTGGCGAAGCCTTGCTGGTAGAAGGTCGCCTCGAGGTTCTCGAGCGTGAGGGCGCTGCGTGTCTTGTCAGCACCGGCGAGCCGTGCGCGCTGCGAAGCTCCGGTGACTTACAACTGGAGGATGTCAAAGTCGCTGAGGCCCGCCGCCGCGGCCTCGCTGCTCTGCCGCACGGCGAGCTCGTGATAGTACAGCTGCCGCGGGGACAGCCTGTAAGACGAGGGGAGCGCGGCGGCCGTCGCCGCGAGGGCCGCGAGGGCGAGCGTCTTGAGCGAAGAAGCCATTATTGCGAGGGAGAGAGAGAGAAGAGAATCGTCGAGGACCAGCCACTCTTATTAAAAGACGTAATGCGTATTAAAAACAAGCAACGAGGGAGTGAGCGTGCGTGTAAGTGGGAAGCGAAGGTGGTGGTGGTGAGCGACAAAGCAGGCCAGCGCTTTTCGGCGGGAAAAGGGGGAAGGAGGGCGAGGAACACGGTCCTCTAAAGTACGATGCCACCACGGGAAGGACAGGAAACAAAAAAGAGATGGTGCAGGTGTCAAAAAATAAAATCCAGGAAACGAGAAACGGGAGGGTGGCGACGGCCGAGCTTTTGACAGCTGCAGCGCACCCGGCTCGTGGGCCATCCGTCTCCGTGGCGGTTTGCACTAGCCGTGCTCCCCCCGGCACGGACGGTGCGTGGCCCGGACGGGGCGCCGACTCGACTCGGGCGGGAGGGCCTGTCCGAAACGGCCCTGAGACGCGGGCGCGCGCCTCCTAACCCTTTCTGCTGTCCCAACGCTTAAACCTCTTCTCGTGGCGTTTCCTAGCCAGCGAGCGCGTTGACGGCCATCGTGGCTCTCTCTGGCCAAGCTCCGGGGTCGAGCCGGCGTCTCACCAACCTCCGTCTCACCAGCGCTGGCGTTCCCATACGCAGTCCTGCCCAGAAGCAGCGTAATTTCGATGGGGGAAAATCAACGATTTGCGAAATCCCCATCCGTAGTCGTCTTTCTGCGCCAGAAGACGCAAGTCGAGAGCACGCCACCTCGAGCGTCAATCCGGCATGCTGCGTCCCGCTACTGACACATGTCCGCCGTCTGATCGTCGTCGTCGCGAATCTTCCTCCTCCCCTCTCGTCCAGGTCAAATGCCAGTCGACTTCGACCCGTGCGTTCCCCTGCCCTGCCCTGCCGCATGACCCGGCCCTGTCTGCTGCTCGCCCGGCTGTCGATCCTCCATCGGCCTTGCGCATTCCGGCCCACTTCCACTCCCGGATGCCTCTCCTCCACGTCGTCCACGCAATCTCGTTTTCCGCCCTCGCCAGCCGAGAAGCCAACGTGTCAAGCCCGCTGATCAGACGTCGTCTCGACTCTGGCCAGCTTGGCACATTTCTCCGGTCCGATAAGATCGTGGGGTTTCGGGTGATCAATTTTCGCTACTTCATCTGAATCCCATGCTATTTTGTCCCTCCCTCTGCGCTATCCCCCTCAGATGCCAGCTGTCCGCTCAATGACGTGCATCCGTGTGCCATATCATGTTTAATTATATACCACACGCTCTGCAGCGGCAGCCTTGTATATTTCCCTCCCGCCCGCGGCTTACAACTCCCCAAAGCTGGTCCTTCTTTTCGTGCAGTCTGCCATCCCCTCAGCTTCCTTCAGCGCCCCCGCGCTTCCATTACAACGCGTAAGGGTTCAGGGACCGAATGGTCAAGCAACTGTTCAAAGTCAGCGTCAGCCCCACGTCTCTCAATGAAAAGGCATCGTGACTTACGGAGGGCTCTTGCTAAGGTCAGTCTTCAGGATGACTGGAACCCTTGTCATTTCCGTCACGTCCTGGATGTACTCTCCGCCCTCCTCTCGTAGCTTGAACAGCTTCAGATACTTCTCCTTGTTTGTCAGGCGCCCCTCGACAGTCTCCGAGACTGGTACCTTGGAGTCGGAGCGCGTGCGGTGCAGCGTGCCGGCGTTCGACGACATCCGCGCCGGCGATCCCGGCACGCTCTGAGTAGGGCGTTCGGCCAGAGACGCGCCGGCCATCGCCTCCGTAACGTCAGACGTGTTGTCGTCATCGTCGTCAAACAAGGCATCTACGTCATCCGTCGACATGGTGCCCGTTTCCGTCTGCTTGCGAGCCGCCTCGTCGCGCTCTTTCCGCGCCTTCTCCGCCTCCTCGGCCTGCTTGGCCGCCGCCATGGCGTTGGTCATTCTCTGAGACGCCGCCGCCTTGGGTCGTTCGTCTTCCGGCACGTACGCCGAGCTTGGCACTCCCTTCTCCCAATACAGCTCGAGCACTCGCTTCTCCTTCCTGAACTCTGCCTTCTTGAGCGGCAGCTGGTCGCAGTGCACTCGCTTCTCGAAGCCCCACTCGGGAATGAGCACGTCGAAAGCTGACTCGTACACGCACAGCACTATGCCCTCGGCAATGAGGTCCCCATTGGCCTCTACCCGCTTCTTGTCCATGGTTCGGCAGGACTCGATGTGAATGCTCTGGTCCTGCGCATTCTGTGCCGAGTCCTTCTTGGTGTTGCACGATTCGACAGTCTTGACAAGCGTCTCCATGTCATCCGTAAATTCAATCTTGCCCTCGGACAGGACAGCCTCCAGCTGCCGGTGGACAATGATGTCCGCGTAGCGGCGGGTAGGCGAAGTGAAGTGGGTATAAAGAGGCAGGTTCAGGGAGTAGTGCGGCCACAGGGGCTTCGTAGTCTTGCCCGCAATGAAGTATTTGGCTCGCTGCATCGACTTAAGAAGAAGCGTCTCCATGCCCTTACGCAGTTCCGCGTCGTCCACTTTGAACAAGCTGTTCTGCAGCGACCCGCTCCCAGAGGCATCGATATCGTAGCCCAAAGCCGTCATACGTTCGACGAAGGTCTGCAGCCGGCGAGGGTTCGGTGCAGCCTGGCGCCGGAGAAGTGCCTTCTCGGGAAGACCCTCTGCCAGGCGCTGTGCCACGTGCGTGTTCGCTTTCTGCATGAGCTCCTCGACCAGCTCCAGAGCCTGAGTAGAGTCGAAGATGTTCTGCTGCACGGGGTTGTTCTCATCATCCAGCTGCTGCAAGAGGCGCAACGGGGCGATGGGCTCTCCACCAGCACCGAGGCGTCTCTCCCGGAACTTCTGTGCCACGCCCTGGAGAATCTGCACAGTGTTCGCCTGAACGGCCGGGTTCGAAAAGGCGGACGGGTCGTTCAAAGCGTTATCAATGTCGGCCAGTGATACCTTGCCGTTGCTCTTGATGATACTTCGGCCAACCCAACTGTCGCCATCGGCAACCGACCCGTTGTGGGGATTCACGTTGAACACGACACTGACCGTAAGGCGCTCCTGGTCTGCGCTGAGGGAGCAAACCTCGCTGGACAGCTTCGGCGGCAGCAGAGCACAGAAACGGTTGAGAAGCTGAACCGAGGTACCACGCTTCTTCGCTTCGCGATCGACCAACGAATTGGGCTTAACGAAATGAGCAACGTCTGGTACGTGGACACCAATCTCAATCTTGCCATCAGGGCGAGTCTTGACATGAATAGCATTGCCGAGCTCAGCGCCCCCGTTGAAGTCGATCGTAAAGGCCTTCTCTTCGCGGAAATCGCGGCGCGAGGCAATGGAGGACTCTTCCTCCTTGGCCAATGACCAGTCCTGGAGGCCGACGCTGCGCAGGACAGCATCGGAGAACTCGTCGGACGAAAAGTTGTTGTCTCGCAGCAGGGCGTCGGTCTCCACCTTAAGGTCACCCATACGTCCAAGCTGCTCAACAAGAGTACCAAAAGGATGCAGCGAAGTGATTGGCCATCGCTTGATGCAGGCGACGAAGATACGGTCCGCGTAGTCCTGGTGCTTCTCGACAAAGTCGCGAGGCGCTTGTTCCGTAGGAATGGCAATGAGGGGGACTCGCTTATCGGTAGGCTTAAACCAGACAATCTTGGGCTTCTCCTGCTGGCGATTGTCGTTGTGGCGGCTGTTGCCACCATCTCGGGCGGCTCTCTCTGCTTCCTGCTTTTCCTTAGTAGCCTGGCTACTGGGACGCAGCAAGCCAAGGGTGCCAGAGAACATTTGTCCCGCAACACGTTCAATGACAGCAACGACGTGGCCGGCATAGAGAGGCTTCTGCTCGTCGTTGATTTCCTCCTCCTCGACGAGGAGAAGGCTCTGGCCCTCAACCTCGACATCATCGTTCTTCTTCTGAGTCGGGCGCTGGCGCAGACTACCACGACGGCGTATGCCGCCCTCGGCGGCGTTATTGTCGTCATTCTGGCCGGAATCTCCACGGCTTCCTTGGTTGGTAGAGCCGGAGCGGGTGTCCGTGATGTCCTTGCGCTTCTTCTTCTCTTCCTTCTCTCTCTTCTGCGACCACACTTCATCCACGTCCAAGAGCTCGATGGCAACGAGATCGCCCTCCAGAGCTCGATTGCGATCCTTGCTACCGCAGATGAAGATATCAGCGTCGAGGAGACCGTCCTGCGTAGTGACATAGGCGTCGCTACGGTTCTTCTTGTTGACACGGAGAATGCCAGAGACGAGTTGGCCATCTCCAAGCAGGGCAGGCAGGGAAGCCTGCGGGAGGTAGGGAGTGAACAAAGTCTTCCGCTGCTGCTGTTGTTGCTGCTGGCCGCCAAGCTGCGGGGCATGCTGGGAACTCTGAAGACCCTGAAACTGCTGGCCGTTCATCTGAGCGGCCTGGAGGGCCTGGAGCTGGCCAAGCTGCATGGGGTTAAGTTGCTGGCCGTACATCTGGGGCATCATCATCTGGCCGGGCAGCTGCATGAGCTGGGGCTGGCTGGGGTTGTACTGGAAGGATCCGATGGATGACACGGATTGATTTATGGAGCCACGGGGACGATGACCCGGCTGGAACGACTGGCTCGGGCCAACATTGCCAGACTGATCCTGGTTTTGATTTTGGGTTCGCCAATTACCCTCGAAGTTTCGAGATCCGCTGCGGGCATGACCAAGGCCACTTCCGCGGCGGGTGAAGTCGGTGCCGCTGTCGACGCTCAGGCGAGCGCCCCCACGGCCGTTGACGGCCATGCTCTGGCTGCGAACGTGTCCTCCACGGCCACGAGTCGAGCCCTGGGCGACGGAGGCATCCAGACTCGACTGCGAGGCAGAGGTCTTGCTGTTCTCATCGTCGGGCTTGTCGGGAGACGCAGACGGGCCGGGGAATTGGAATCCGGTCGTCGTTCGCTTCTGCTGGGCGATCTCGGCAGCCTTTTTGGCATCGGCCAGGGCCAGAGAATGTCGTCGCTGGTGGCCGGCCCCGGCGCCGCCTCCACGGCCGCCACGGCCGCCGGCGTTCTCTCGGCCGGGAGCCTCAAAGTTACCAAAGCTGGATCCCGAAGCGCCCGACGAGGGGGCCGGTGGCGGGCCCATGCCCGGCATGTTGGGCAGTGCCGACTGATTACGGCGATGTGAATGTGGTTGGTTGGGAGGGCCGAGAGAAACATTTTGTTGCGGCATCTGGTTGGGGAACTGGAAAGCATTTTGAGACATGTTGCCCATTGGCTGCAAAGGATTGAAAGCTCCATTATGGCCGAGCGGCTGGCCAGGGGGCATCATGCCCATATTGACATATTGCTGATGGGTCGCCTGGATCTGCTGTTGCTGCTGCTGCAACAGCTCGATCTGCTGCTGAATCGCCAACTGTTCCACTGATGGCAAGTAAGTTAGCATTCGGTCTGCGCAAGCGGGAGGTAAAATTGTGTGGGGAGGCGATGGGGAATGGGTGTGCGCCTGCACGGATGGGAACCGAGCTTAGAGCCGCAGCTGTGAAGCTCCTCAGGACATGCTTTCGAAGACGACTTACTTCCTGGGTTGGCAAACATGCTCATCAAGGGCGTCAGCTCCGATGGGCTCCGCCGATGGGCAATGTGCAGCCTGCGTCCAGCAGGTCCGTGGACGCCACCAGCCGGCTGCTGCTGCTGCTGCGCAGGCGGCTGTTGTTGCTGCTGTTGCTGCCCCTGCTGCTCCATGGCGGGCAGTCAGAGTCACAGGCAGTAGACGTTTGGGGAGGGCACGTCGGGTGCGGGCAACGATTCGTTGGGTAGCGTAGGGAAGAGGTGCTTTGGTGCTAGCTTTGCGAGGCGAGACGACGAGGACGTCGAGTGACCTCTGTTGTGCTGCTTGAAGCTGGCTAAGGGACAGTGGCAAGCCAGAGCTCGGTTAGGACAGATTCTGCCAAAGGAGGGTGGATGCGGCTGATTCAAGCGAGCTCGGGAGGGCCAAGGAGCGTGCGAAGGGAAGCAGTCGGTCGAGATGCGGATGGCGGGCGTCAAGAGAAAGCAGTGAGGGATGGATGTTGGATGAAAGGAAGAGGGGGAAGAAGGATGGTGGTGGAAGTCCAGTCCAGCTCCTTGTAGGAGAGCGACTGACGGAGGCGATGGGTGTGGCGGATGTGGGAGGACGGATAGCTGATGGAACGAGAGTGATGGACAGGTTTAGTTTGGGGGCAGCTGGAGTGGGCTTGGGGGGGCGCCACTGCTTCGTTGGACGGTACGTCGCCAACAGTGGAGCCAGGGAGCCGCCAACCTCAGGCCAGTGGAGGCGACGAAGGTGCTGCCCCCAACTGCCATGGCCGCTAGAACGCTGGGCCGAGCTGCGCTGTGACGGGGACTAGGAAGGCAAGGTAAGCACTGTAAGGTAGATGGATGGGGCAGGCAGCTGGCCGGGCAATCCATCGCGGCCCATGCATTAGCGAACCGTCTCGTCACTCATCGCTGTTGGCGCAAGCCACGTTGTCGGGGCGGCCTCTACCGTCGCTGCCAGCAACGGCCCCATCTTTCGTGGGGAACCGATAAATTGGGTAAATTGCCCGCGTCACATCCGCTCGACATGAAGAGTGCCGCAGCGCAAGGATTGGCGACGCTGTCGTACGGGGCACTCCGGCCGTACTCCCTACGGTACCTTACCCAGTGCTCGGAGGTACGAAGGAATGGGGGATGCTGCTAATCATAGCGTAGCTAAGGTACAAGCCATGTCCGACATGCTTGCCTGCCTGCCTGCCTGCCCTCTTGAGCACCTCCAGTTGCGGTTCACATGCAGGTGACGATGGCAATGGGTGGACGCCTGCAAATAGGAGCTGGGGGTTCCTTCGGTGCTCGGGCTGGTGCGCACACATCCCTGGAGGAGCCGGCCTACCACTGTCGAGTCCATCACATCACCATCTCCCGCAGCAGCTAGCAACGGCGAGGCGGCACGTGTCAGCGATTCGCTGCATTGGACTGACATCATCGCCGCCGCCACGACTACGCTCGACGGCCTCGCGACCGTGGCATGGCCCGGCGACCGCTAGCCCACCCAGTTCTACAGCTGCGACCGCGCCGCATGGCAGTCTGTCCTCGGGTTACATGCGGGCGTGGTGTGCAGCGTTAGACACTGCTGTCTCGCGCCAGGGCCGGGGACTGTCTTGCCTTGCCTTGCCCTGCTTCGCCTGCCTACCCGCGTCGCCACCAACGTGCATGAATGCGCCGCCGCGCTGCTTGTTACCCCAGCCCAGACCGTACACCCAACGCAGGCACGTGATGCGTAATAGTAGGTAGCTCGCGATTTGCTGTGATGCCTTATCTACAGCCAAGACACCAACAAGCTTTGGTATTCCGTGCGAACTTTCATGCTGTAGTCAAACAAGCCTCGGACCTTGAACCTTGGTGCAGTATCGTTCCTGTCGGATGCGAAATCGTGGGCAACTTCAAAGTCTACCCAGGCGATGGTCATCCGAAGTTCCTTACTCTCTGACGTATCTTATGATGGGTATCCTAGCATGTAGATCCTACTGATGTGTCCAGGACGGACGACGGCGGACTTTGTGGGTCCCTCAACGACAGTAGGCGTTGGCGATTTTGGCATGACCGGCATCCGCGGTCGGACGATTGGGAACAGCGATTTACTACTCACCTGGTGGCCGGCGAGATCGGATTTATTTCCACGCAGCGCATGAGACCCTGAGCCGGACGGAGGCTGCATATCATCACTGTTCAGACGCCATCTCTACTAGTGCGACGTGGTGTTTCCGCAACGTTCCAAGGAGGCTGGACTAAGACAGGGCTTCCGAGGTCCACTTTCACGGCATGCCTGCGGTGTAGCGCTAGAATGGACTTGGATGAGATGCCTACTTTAACACGTTTCTAAACCCTGGAGTCTCCCTGGATCGGCCAGAAGAAATGCATTCATAGCAGCAAGGGACGCGTTCGTGCAATGACTTTGGGTCAACAACCGACGCCCTATGGTGGCATCAACCGCAGCTACTAAGATGCGAAATCGACAGGACGGAAAGCTTGTCCACGCCGCCGCTTAGCATTCGTAAAAGCTGAGGCGTTGCGTCGTCACCTGGAACATTGACTAACAATCTCGCCAACTTTGATTTTCCCATCGCCACGCTAGCGGCGTGACGACAACCTGGCTCGTAGCTTGACATTTGTCCGCACTCGCCGACTCTGTTTCCAACGTACCGCCACGTACCAAGCAGCACTCACGGCCCATTTTGCGAGGGAGCAGCCATCTTGCTGGGGTAACACGTGCAGTGCGACGGCAATGGCAGCCCAGAACTAGCACATGGGCGCGCTTGAAGTTTTCCCCGAACAAATCCAGAACGTTGCTTTGGTGAATACTTTGTAGATCGATGGCGCTACACCGGGAGTTCACCGGCAGGGGACAGGCTAGTCCCTGTCGGGACTTTATTTTAGCGGTACCGATCCTGTCCCACATTGAACTTCCGTACATGCAGCGCGTCGCCTAGCAGGAAAACGTCCATATCTCGAGCACTCTACGAACCCGAAGCCTGTCACGAGGCCGCTCAAGCAGGGTTCAACAGCTTTCTTCTGTCTATATTTAGCTCTTGTCTCACCGTTTCCGCTGATATACTCCTGCAAGATCGAGCCACTTGAAGAATCTGCAAATGCCACAACGATAGCGTCCCATCTCGCCGGCTGTTACCATGACGCGCTCCTCACCTCTGAGGAGGAGTCAATTATTCTCAAGTCCCGATCGGGGACCGCGTTCCAGCTTCCTCTTTGACGACCGGAATACCGAATCCAATCACCGAGATGCGCTTCTCGCGGCGCAGGCAGAGCACGAGCGAGTGCGGGAGGCTGCCATCCGCGTGTACGAGATGCACGAGCTGAAGGAGGAGCACCAGCGGATCTTGGATCAAGGGCGCAGGGAGCAGGAGAGGCTGCGGGCAGAAGCTGAAATCGCTGCGGAGCAGAAACGACTCCAAGAGCTAAAGGCCAAGACGATACCGAAACCGAAACCGCCGCCTGCGCCCGAACCGCCAAAAGCGATTGAGCAGCCATCGAGTCAGCCATCCGTCCAAAGGCCTACCGTACAGCCATCACCGGGGCCAGAGAAGCCCGCAGAGACGGATGCAGCACTCTCGCAACTCAAATCGCAACCGCCCAGTGCCGCTCCTCAGCAGAATGGACTTTTCACTGGCCAAGGCAAGCCCGCAGCAGAAAGCCCAAGTGCAGCAGCTGCTCAACAGCAATCCTTCTCACAAGTCGACGCTGCCAAACCTGCTGCCGCTGCTCCTCAGCCCAAGGCAACACCTCTGCAGCCTCCCACGGCTCAAATGCAACCCCAAGCTCGGCCGCCTCCAGCGAAACCGACTGTCGACAGATATGTACAAATACACCAGGAATTGAAGAAGTTGCGGAAAGACTTGATGGCTCAGTCGAAGGTTCCAGGGTCTCCATTGAAGGGGAAAGTAGGAACGTTCAGGAGAGAGATCCGTGTTTCTATTGGCCAGCTCACCGGCGGCAAGGGCGCCAACGTTCAACCTGTAAGATCTTCACGAAGTCCATTCGCGCTACTTTCCAATGAGTTGCTAAAAATATGCAGACGACCAAGATAATGTCGATTTTGAGGGAATCTTTGGGTGGTCAGGTTCCCAGTCCCCCAGTCGACGTCACTCGTTTCGTTGCAGAGCCCCGCGAGCCGGTCGAAGGCGCCACGCACAACGACGGAGAAATGCCAGCCCTATTCATCTACCTTGTGAACATTTGTGCCAAGGGCATAATCAGTCAATTCATCAACGAGGCCGGGGCAAACCCCAAAGCGGCAGATCCTATTGGGGTCTTCACAGCACAAGTGTTTTCGCACAAGGACTTTCAATGGCGGGGCCAGTCTCTAATCGACATTCTCCTGGCCAAGTTTCGGGTAGTCTGCCCTGTTCTGTTTGGATTCAGGGGCAACGACAGGACCGAGAGGGGTAGACAGGCCCTTGGGTGGCGGAAGGACGGGCCTACCTGGATCACAGAGCAGAGCCACAACGACCGGATGGCCGGTCTGGGCGCTGGTTTCGCCTCCATATCGTTGCGGGACTTTAGCAAGACGTCCAAAGCCAACCCGTACCCGCCGACCCATTATTGGAGGGCATTTGCGGGCATCGTCAACTCACCTGCCAACGAGACATCAAACACTCAATACGTTGTGCTACGGTCTATGATCGACGGGCACGAACAGCGATTCCTCAACTTCTACGGAAATGCGGGCGTCGCCGCACTGCGACACGCACTGGTCGAATTTCCAAAGAAGGCGCCGCAGAACGCCTCTGCAGCAGGCACCCTGCTTGCCCTGGCCGAGGTGCTACGGACCGAGGGCGGACTGGTTTTGGCTTAGGCGGTTGGATATTATGGAGCGAGACTTTAGTAGCCATAGATCGCGAATGGAGAGCATAGGCGTTTGTAGGGCATGCGGCCGTTCAAGAGCATCGGCTGGACTGCATAGCTGTGGCGTTTGGCGGAAATGCGAAGAGATTCTGTTCTGCGTCTTGAGACAACATCAAATGTGCTCTATTCTATTTCGTACCGCATTGGAACTACAACATGTAACGAGGCCGCATTTGACGGCATGTATCCCACCGTAACTCCGACCCCCTAAAACCGCTCAATGACTCCGGAACCCGACAAGACGTAAGCATGCTATAGTATCAAGAGCAGGACCAACAGCAGAATCAGCACGAAGATGAGGACAGCGATGCAGCAGCTGCTCCATCGATCCTCGTTCTGCCGGATAACGTGCTGCAGCTTCTGCATGCCGCTCTGCAGCCGGTTGCCCACGCGGTCGGCAGCGTCGTCGACGAGCTCGAGCATCTCGTGCTGCTCCTCGAGCTCGCGGCCCATATCGTCGGCCTGGCGTCGCAGGTTGCCGACAGTCTGGAAGACGCCGTCGAGGTGCTGGTCCTGCTCGCGCATCATCTCGACCTGCTGCTGCTGCTCGAACTCGGCATACCCGTCGCCTTCGCCGCCGTCGCCGTCGGCAATGGCAAACGAGCTAGGGTCAGGCAGGTCGCCGCCAGAGGCGCGGGCGTTGTCGATCTTCCTGTGGAGCTCCTCGCGCATGTCCTCGATCTCGCCGCCGACTTCCTGGACGAGGCGGCCGCGGCGGGCGACCTCATCGGCGGACAGGCCGTACTGAGCGGGGTTGGACTCGACGGCTCGCACCGAAGCGACGAGGTCGGCGAGGTCCTCGGCGAGGGAGCTCAGCGCGGACTCGAGGTCGGAGCGCGCAGAGGCCAGTTCGGGAGAGGATGCGTTGGTGGAGAGCGAGCGGATGCGGAGGTACGACGCGAAGAGGGGGCGGGTGGACGCGAGCTGAGTGAGGACATCTCTGCGCAGGGCGTGTGGTCAGCTCGTGCATCGTCGCGACGGGGCGGTTGCGGGATGGATGGCTTACTGTTGGACCTGGAGGAACGGGTCCTCCTCGTTCGTGGAGGACATCATCCTGTCGGCGTCGGCGGCTTGCGATGCATGGGCATGCGCGGCAAGGTTCCCAGCCGAAAGTAAGTGATGGTGGTGGTGGTGGTGGTGGTGGTGATGCTCACAGTTTGAAGTGGAAGGGGAAGAGGAAGCTGAGTTACGTAGCGGATGTCCTTGGATGACGTTGCATCGAGCCCCTGCAACCGTCTCTATCTGGAGCGCCCAGAAGGCCACCCGCAATCAACTAATAACAGCCTAAGCTGCCTGAATGCGGCCACACACGGCAACATGTTGGAAGAAAAAAGACGGGATATTTATTCATGAAGAAATTCAGTCAATGATCGGTACAGATATACTCTATGTCAAAATTCCAGTTTTGTCCGCTGAGGCTGTAGGTGCGAAAGCAGCCACTGACCGCTGCAATCTAACGGCGCCTGTGACAGCCTGCAGAGCCTGATACCTTGTTGATGAAAGGGATTCCCAGGAGTAAAATGAACGTTTCTGTGATTTCTAGGCACCAAATTTCTCATTTTGTAGTGCGTTTGTCAACTGTCTGGAATTTCATACTCCCCCAAGGCGCTGAGCGAGCGGCGCGTGGCTCATCATGAACTTCTTCTGCGGCGGCAAGAAATTTTAGTCTGAAATTCTGCCTCTCCCCACGACTAGAGCC
This sequence comes from Tolypocladium amazonense, assembly GCA_024340795.1. Classification (NCBI taxonomy): domain Eukaryota; kingdom Fungi; phylum Ascomycota; class Sordariomycetes; order Hypocreales; family Ophiocordycipitaceae; genus Tolypocladium; species Tolypocladium amazonense. The sequence continues at coordinate 148,045 of JALHCE010000018.1, forward strand.
TTCAACAGCGCCGACCAACACACGACCGAATGAGAGAACTGTGCCTTCTCATCTCTTCCCAAAAATTGAAGTTACAATAGAGCACACCAGCAGTGCGCTGCAATCTCCGAGGACCTCTCTCTCAAAAGTCCAGGGTAGCACGTTCCAGCCCATCCATCGGCAGGAGAACAAGCAGCCATGATACCCGAGCCGCCGCTGCCATACACTGGCGACTTTTCGTCTCCCGAGGAATATGTCCAACAGCTGCTGAAATTCGTGCGGACGACGGAAATGTTCCAGATTCTCTGCGGCGGAGTTCATATCCTCGACTTCTTCACCACTGAGCCGGGCCTTTTCCACGCTGCTCTGCCGGAAGAATGGCATGCATTTTTGCTATCATGCGACATCATGACACTGCTAGATCTCCTGATGAGGGATGATCTGGACAGTCTCAATTTCGAAGCAGGAAGGGGACCGCCGGCGAGCCTGCTGCAGTACATCAGATCCATACGGGACCTATCACTACGGCGGGAGTACCATGCTTCAGAGCAGAAACTACCCGGGCTTCCGCGGTCGGTTGCTGTTGGCATGAAGCCCAAGAAAATCCACGAAGTCCGCAGCTTTGCCAACTATGTGACTCGACTATCAGACAACATGGCTGCCTCCAACGGAGACGGCGTCTCCCACTTTGTCGACTTTGGGAGCGGTCAAAACTATCTGGGCAGGGCGCTCGCTAGCGAGCCGTACAACCGGCGCGTCGTGGCCGTAGAAGGCAGAGAGAACAACGTAGCCGCGGCGAAGGACCTCGACAGGCTGTCTGGGTTGGCGGTGAGGGAAAAGGTTAGGCGCAACAAGAAGCTCTGGACTAAGGTCCTCGAGGTTCGCGGCCCGGACAAGGAGGGCGATGCCGAGGCTTTGGCGAATGCCATCAAACAGGTTGCCGGGGCCGAGGCGTTTGACTTCCGTCCAGTAGACGAGTTGGAATCCAAGTACGCGGTTGAGGACGGCAAGGGGCATGTTCAGTACGTGTCCGGCAGGCTGGACAGCGGTGAGCTGGGGGACGTCATCGCAAAGATCGACCGCACAGGCCTCGACGAGGAACTGCAACGGAAGCTCCAGCTCATGGCCATCTCGATACACTCATGTGGCAACCTCTCCCATTTCGGTATACGGTCTCTCATCCTCAACCCGGACATACGATCCGTCGCCATCGTGGGCTGCTGCTACAACCTCATGACCGAGAAGCTCGGTCCGCCGACATACAAGCACACTTACCTCCGGCCAACATTGCAGGCCTTGAACGGGCGGGTTTTCCGCGAGTCCGACAAGCACGACCCGCAGGGTTTCCCGATGAGCAATCGCTTCTCGACATACGAGGGCGACGGCATCCGCCTCAATATCACTGCCAGGATGATGGCGTGCCAGGCCCCACAGAACTGGTCGAAAGAAGACAGCGAGGGCTTCTTTACGAGGCACTTCTTTCGCGCCGTGCTTCAGAAGATGTTCCTGGACCGCGGTGTCGTCGGGCGCATCTGGCATCGTCCGTCCCCGGAAGGAGAAGACGAGGAAGCGAGACCCAGCGGCCCGTTCGACGTGAGCACCAACCCCGTCACCATCGGCAGCATGCGCAAGCACTGCTACACGTCTCTCCGGGCATACGTCCGCGGCGCCATCGAGAAGCTCACTACGAGCGCCGAGTACAAGTGCTACGCGGACGTCATGCGGGAGAAGATGGCCGACATCACGGATGAGGAGATCGACGCCTACGAGGCGACTTACCTGCCGCGACGGGCGGAGCTGTGCGTCATCTGGACCCTCATGGCGTTCAGCGCGACGGTCGTGGAGTCGCTCATCGTGACGGACCGCTGGGTGTTTCTCAAGGAGCACGATGACGTGGTGAAGGACGCGTGGGTCGAGACGGTGTTTGACTACAAGGAGAGCCCAAGAAATCTAGTGGTTGTAGGAGTGAAGCGTGATGATGCGTGAAGATAGAGGCGGATGCATAGCTGTGTCTTCGCGAATAGAACTACGTCAAGGACCCTCAAAGCTGAATTCTCCCTAGGAGGCTGTCGTGTGAACGAGAGCGTGTGCCTTCCAAGAGAGGCGTTGGAGGAATTATGCACATATCACGATGGAGATGAGCAAAGAAATTGCCAAGATGAGAAAGATCTTTTCTTCGAGAGTGACGACCCAACTCTCTTTGCCAACCTGCATTATGCACAGCTATGTCGAGAGATCAGTAGTCCCGCTGCGTGAAGTCCCAAGCTGCCTTGCGAATACCTTCCATATTGCTCTTTTCCCACATTTTGATCATCTCGTCGACTTGGCGAGCAACATCCGCATCCCACGTTCTTGGCTTTCCGTCTGCCCGCTTCTTTTCACGGAGCATGTACCAAGCGAGGTCCACGCGCAGCCAATCTGCAAAACTTGGCACATCGCCCTTCACCACAGATTCGGGAGACCCAAGGCGGACAGCAAGCTCGCCAGACGTGTAGAACTGACGACTCAAGGACTCCCTCAAACTGTTGAGCTTTTCAGGATGAGGGGGAACCTCGGTAGCCAGGTCATCGATCAAGCTCACTATCTTGGCGAAGACGCGGTCGACTTGTTCCCTGGGAAGGGGCTCTTTGACCGTGCGATATACACGCTCTGCTGGATGCAATAGTTTGATCATTTGGAGCCTGATGGGAAAAGTTTCGGGGAGGATAGCGGGCTTGCGTAGCGGATCGGACCGCCACTGCGGCGTCCGGAGCGCGTCAACCCGGTCGACAACGCGCTGCAAGATTGCTTCTCTTCGGCCAGTAGACTCCGGGGAGGGCGGCGGCCCATAAATCGTATCACCCGCCAGCTCGTCAATCACGTTTTCGAAATCGTCGATCTTAGCCTCGACCAGCAAGAAATCGACCATCTCCCAAATGAATTCTTCCAGCCTACTGCTGGCTCCGACGCCGCGAGCATCGTCAGGTGACTGGGCTGCGAAGTTCGAGACAACTTTTAGGAACCCCAGGTCTTCTAATGCATCTCTTTGATTATCCCAGAGAGAAAGCCAGTGTTTTCCAGCGTTGGTATTGGCAAGCTCCTCGTTGGCCTCGACCGAGGATATGATGCGAGCGAGTCCCGGTCCGGGGTTGACGGTGACAAGAATTTGGCGTTTCCAAATGTCGAAGAACTCACCCGCTGCACCTTTCGTGATCTCGGATACAGCTCCCAAAACTTTCCAAAAGGATGGCACTTGCGGAAGGCTCTCATTTTCTGGCAGGTCGAAATCGTGTGTCTTCATAAAGAGACGTGTCCAACGGTGATTTGCCTCCGCCGACAATCGAAGCGTCTCATACAATAATTCCAGGAATTCATTCTTGTTGATGCCGTCATCAACAATTTCGGTCGGTGAAGCCGCTTGAACCAAGAGGTTTAAAACACGAGGCCATTCATCCCCTCTCTGCCACACCTCGGGCACCACCCCGCTCTCTTCTGCCGCTTGCCAGTCTGCCTCCGTTTCTGGCTGCAGTTCATTCAGAGCTGATGCTCTTGGGAGCGCATACTGGCGCAGAAGATCAAATACGATGGATCTGAGCCCAACGTCTTCCAAGACCTTTGCGGTGGAGATGAGACTAGTCAGAGCCGCAATGTGTATGTCGGGATGCTTTGTGTGTTGCAGGACCTCGGCAAGAACGCTGACCGAGAAGCGCGCGCTGACGAATGGTGCATCTCTCAGCACCTGAGCTAGCATTTTTACTGTTGTTACCTTGACATGGACATGGACCGGGACCGCGGCTCCCCTGGGCTGTCTCGGAGCCGAGTCTTGCAAAGACGGCAGTTTGTCAAAGAGCGTACGCGCAATTGCCTGGATAAGATCTTGCGCCTGCTGTGGAGGGAGGGATATAAGAAAACCGTCATTGAACAGTAATCGATGCCATGCGCTCTCTTCAGGAAGCTTCAGCAAGAATTCCTGGATGATGGAGCTCGCGGCAGCCGGGTTATCGCTCTGCGATACCAGCTTCACCACCCTCACAATTTGACGGAAGTCCACCATTTCAGCGTCCTCCTCAGCGTCCTCCTCAGCGTCCTCCTCTGCTTTAACTCGCTGAAGTAGTGACGAGGCCAGCTGAGACAAGAGCGCTGCGGGAACTTCCTTATGAAATTTGCTCAGAATGTCGCCAGACTGTCGTACATCGTACTTCTTGCGTTCAATAAAATCTTGCTCCAAGTAAGCGGCGGGAAATCTTGCTTCTTCGGCGCTAGGAAATGGTCGCATCATGAGCGACGTGTCTGCTCCCCGATGGCTGTTCATGTAAAGTATCGCAGCCGCAATGAAAGCGTCAACCGCGCTCGAGGAGAGGTCTCGTCGTTTCCCATCGGCCAGGCTCCAGAACTCGCCAGGACCGAGACCAGATACGGTGGACGTCCTTTGAAATCCAACATTACTTTGATTGGTACCATAAGTCCACGGCAACATTATGTCGAGACAAGCCTGAGGGAGCACCTTGTCGTCTGTGTATGCCGGAAGAGTCGCGAAAATGGAGTCGGGATTCCACTCGATTGGCTGAGATGGATCCTCCGCCAACGGAATTGAAGGATCAACCGTGCTCTTTTGCGACCCATTCTCTTTAAGCTCGGCATCATCTACACCGGCGGCTGCAAAGAATGGCTTCCAGAACCTATAGGCTTCTTCGAGAGTCATACGACCTTGACTGAGGCTTTCGGTGGCATGAGTCCAAGCCAAACTGACTCTTTCTGCCCGGCCGTGCGCTTTCGGTCCTTGGAGATAGATCTTTAGTGCACCGGTCCAACTGTCGAAGAATTCGCCGATGGCTTCCCTAGTGTTCATGTCCTCCACGAATGGTGCTAGATATGTCTCAGGCGCGCCAAACACCACGGCCTTGGCTCGGGACTCGATATAGGGCAGACGGACCGGACCCTCGATTGAACCCGGCATGAGACATTCAACCGGCAATCCTCGTGGCCATGGCGACCTCAGATCCATGACTGAGGGGTTCTCCCGGCTCCGATACGTTGCCCATAGCGTGTCGCGATCTTCGGCAAGCGTATCCAGAAACATCATTGTCGGCGGACGAATGTTCTCCAATTTCAAGTTATATTCCCAGAATCCCCCGAACATTTGGGGGTGACGGTACTCCTTGAAACCAGGGTGTAGCGTCATCGTTTCTGCCACGATCAGCATCTCGATGGTCGGCTTCCATATACTGTCAAAAACCTCATTGTCTGAAAGATCATGGCGGTCTTGAACCCGGTCGACTCTTTTCAGCCTCTCTCGCACTACTAGTCTGACCAGGTGGAAGACACTGTTCCAGTCCGAGGAATTGAAGCCGGGCTCTCGCAAAGCCAGGGTTATGTTTTCGAGGAACAGGAGCAGGACTCTGTTGGCCTTTTTGATCTCTTCCTTGTATGCTTCATTATGCTTTGCGAACTTCCTGAAGCTTGCTGGCAGAACACATAGCAGATTAACGACCTCGGCGGGACAGGTGCCTAAAATTTGTGCAGCAACCAATGGATCTTTAATGAACCGCCGCGCCCAGAGCAGAGTCTCGGCGTAAAGATTTAAGTCGCCGATGGCAACTGTCAGACCGAGAGACGACGCGGCCCAGAACAAGCGTTCCTCTGGAGAACGCCCCTGCTCGGCTTGCTTCCTGCGCTGCAAAAGCTCCACGGAGCGCAGGTGCCCCAAAACGCTAGCAGGATCTGCAGGATGGACCATTTGGCTGGGGATGGCACGTCGCAGCAGGAAAGCACGAAGGATATGAGGGTCGGCGAGTTGATGATTTGGACTCCGCAAGGTTCGTAGGATCGAGCGTGGCCTACTCATCGGTATAATTCGGGGTTGAGCCGATTTCAGCAAGCGCTCAACTAAGCCAAGTGCTTCATGGGGCGGAAGAACGAGTGCCTCGGCTCCGAGCTCGAACCCTTGAGGAGGAACATTTGTGCTGTCGACGGTTCCGAGGTCAAAGCAATACCCCTTCGCATGCTGGAGGAAAAGGCGCAAGAGCTGATATCGCGCTGCAGGCGGAGCCGACTCAAGTAGTCTCCGCAGAGGCTGTGTTCTGGCGATCGCCTCAGGCATGAAGCCGATAAGCTCTGCAAGAGCGGCATCGTCATGTTCGGTGCGCGCAGCTCGTACGCGAGCCCACCTGCGAGCGGCGAAGCATAAGAGCCCGTCATGTTGACGCCAACGGGAGCAACGGCTCTGGCCGCATGAATAAGTTACGCCAACATAGTCCCGCAACGCTTGATACCTCCGAAGACACTTGGCAATCAGGACCCAGAGACGTGACGAAGTGTCTTGATCGGCAGAGTGTTTGCCGCAACGTCTTGCGAGGGGGATTATCAGGTCTCTCATGATTTGTTTCGGGTCAAGCTTCAACGGTTCCGTCTCAGAGAGCTTCGCCAGAACCTGCAGGCCAAACAAGAGATCGCTCTCGATCAAGGGTAACAGCTGAGCCATGTCAAGCTTGGCGCCATGGCCTTTCGGAAAGCACTCGTCCAGGATGACTTGGCCGAACTCAAGCGGATGGACCTTGCTGAGCGCCTTCCGCATGGCGTGTTTCCCGTCCTTGCTGTCCCATTGCAGACCGGTCTCTGCGGGACAGGCCGGCAAGAGTAGTCGATATCTGGTCTTCAACGGTCTCTCGTCCGCCGCAGATCCCGACTCGGGGCACAGCGCGGTGAACAGGTCCAGCATGGCCTGCCGACGCTCCTGTAGAGCGCCGGGGGCGGTCGGCTTGTTCCCCAACTCTCGGCATATCTGATGGACGGCGCGGACGCTGAAGGTATTGATGAGGGCGACGAGGCCGGACGAGCCCCTGACGGCCGCCCACGCCTCGGTGAACGTCTTTTCGCTGCGGAGATCTCGCGCAAAGCGCTTGATGGCACTCCTTCGCCCGGCTTCGCTGTATGGTTGGCGCAGGACAGCAGCGGTGCAGCGCGGGTCGCTGGCAACGGAGAGCCATAGCTCGAGGATGGGCGGAGATATTGCTCCCGCGGCAACCGAGGCAATGAGGCGATCCGTCAAGGCTTGCTTGTCGGCGTCGGGGTCGGCGATGGCTGCTCTTAGGTGAGCCACCTGCTCGGCCGGCGTTGCGCGGCGAAGGCGGGCCACAATGTCGGAGTGTTGTTCGCCACCCATTGTCTTGTCACGGTTGGCCTTGCGAACAATTCGCAATGTATGTCCACAGCTGTATTGAAACGGCCGACGGCAGCACGGGTTTTATGGTCGGCGGCCCTAACAGTTGGAGCGCGGCCGCTCGCCGACCTGACTCACCGCCGGGCCGTCAACCGAAAAGAGCCTGCCGACGGCGCGATGGAATCATGCAACCGTGGGGCGAGTGGTAATTTACGGCACGGAAGGCGAACGCTGCTTGGTCCCTCGCGGGATCGACAGGACTATCTGATTATGCCTGCCTGGACGCGACGGTCTTCTTGAATCTTGGGCAATTGGCCAGCGAGGCGTCGTCTTGTTCAACCACCTCCACGGCAGCTTCAACTTTCTGCAATCACCAGCGACGACGACGACCAACGACATGAAGACAACGACGACGGCGACGACGACGGATCGACGCACGTTACCGCGCCGTCGCGGAAGATGGAGAAGCTTATTGCTGAATCTGGCGCCGTCTCGGTCTCACTAGGCGCACCCACCTGCGTCACGCACCCACCTCTCCCCGCTCCCGAAAATAGGCCCCGTGCAAGCTTCACTCCCCCTCCCCTCCCACTCCGTCTCTCGCCAGCGTTGCGCTGAGCTGGTCCTCCCCTGCAGCGGCCAAGCAGCCACGCTGACGCACGAGTGATTGTCCCGGGGTCGCACGGTCGTCAGAGCTACCCGCGACAACCGAGCGCTTTCCCCAGATGCTGTGGGTGATTGGCGATGGCATCATCGATGCAGCGTCTTATCGCCAGCCGTCCCGCTGCGGCACTGCGTCCCGGCCTGGGGCAGAGCAGCAGCAAACGATGGCGCAGTGAAACGATTCTCTTTCTGTACATAACAAGGCGCTCCTCTCCCGTCCTGCTGGCTTCGGGCAGTCCTGGGCCTCGCCCTCACCCGTACCCGCAGGGTCCAGCCGCCGGTTGCGATTGTGGATTGCTCGTTATCTGCGGGCTGCAAACTGCGGAGTGCAGCATTACCCAACGGGGCCAAACTAATAAATCTTATCAATTGATGGGCGACCCTGCCACCCTTTGCGCACACCACGGCGCTTCTGGAGACTCTTCTTGTCGACGATAAACTTTTTCCTTCTTCATTCCACCGTCTTCTCGACGTTTCGCATCCCGACCGTCCTCCTACTGTCGCCACAACAGCTGCGCAAAGAAGGCAGAAACCTGACGGACGCGACTGCGTAGGAGGCGTCTCGACAAAGGGCCCATGCGCGCCGCGAACCTCTGACGGCTCTGCGGCTGGAGAGACCCGCAAACTGCGACTCATCTTTGTCGCGAGAGCCTCGCATAGCCATCGCTGACGTCTTGCGAGCATCGCGCGCTTCTGGAGCGGTTCCTCGCCTGTCCAAGGCACGTCTTGCACCATGAACGCTCAAATATCCTTCCTTGTAAGGTTCCCCGTCCCCGGTCCTTACCCCACGTTTGATGTTCCCGGCCATCCTTGCAGCTAGCCGAGCGCCCATGTCCGACAACGGCAGCCTCACCACCACATGGACTTGTCTCATCGACGTTCGATGGCTGCGTCAAGTACTAATATTTTATGTCGCAGGACGGCACCTATACCCTCATTCATATCCCTCTAGAGCTCTACTCGACCCTCCTCCAGCCCGTCCTCCGCGTCTTGCTGCCCCAGACGCAGAGCCTCAACGCTTGGAAAGACACGCCAGACTGTGAGCTCGAGGGCCTCACAGAAGACAACCAGCATGGCTTCCTCAACATCAGCGTCACGCCCCTCGAGTGCTCCATATTCTGCCACTCTTCCTGGGCTAAAAACGTCTTTGAGCCTTTCATCGCGTCGCTTCCCGCGTCGCAGGCCAAAACCGTCTCCATTTTCAAGGACTCGTACATGGTCCTTTCCGTCATTAGCGCCGGCCTCGACGCCGCCGGTCGCGTCATGGAGCTGAGCTCTCCGCTTGCCCTGGCCGGCATTCCCATCTTCTTCATCACCACCTACTACTCCGACTTTATCCTCTTTCCCGGCAAGGAGCGGCAGAATGTCATCAAAGCATTGTCCAACAAGGGCTTTGAGCTCTCGGAAAACCAGTCCAGCTTCGTCAGCTCGCACGGCTACGGGCGCAAGGACTCGGCGAGCCATTCCGCATCATCACCGCCCGGCACGCCGCCTCCGTCCAATGCCCGCGAGCTCCAGACGCGGACGTTTGACCTTTTCCAGAAGCGCAACATCTCGCCGTATGTGCATGAGGGCCTCCACCTGGTGCAGTGCTCTGGCCGCGAGACCTCACAGCTCGCCGACGTGTACGGCCACCGCATGTCTGTGAGCCGTCAGGCGCAATCGGCCGAGGACCGGCAGAGCTGGATTGAGAATGTCGACGCCAAGCTCTACACCTGCATCGTCTCCGCCCTAGTCTCCCAGCCACGCTTCATGTCGCTCACGCTGGCTCAGGACGATCCGCCATCTCTCCTCCTGGACAGGACGCTGATCCCCATGTTTGGCGATTCCATCGTCGGCGACACGGACAGCAACTTTGTGCCCATCTTCCTCGATCTCCTCAACCTGTCGTCCGAGGTGACGGGCATTGTGTGCGGCGTAGCGGGCCGGCTCGTCGAGGAGATGCAGCTGACGGAGACGTCGGAGCTGTCATACCTGTCCACGGCACGAGCGGGCGCCGTCATCCTCACCGAGGAACAGTCCACACGGGCCCTGGCCATATTGAGGCCATTGCTCAACGAGGGCTAGACTTGCTGACTGGCTGCTCGACCATGGCGTGTAGAGATGGCGGCGGACACGCTTCGATTGGAGTCGCTGTCTTTCTTGGTGCTTGAACACCTGGTTCGTTGGAAGATGGGAATTTGTAACAAAAAAGTGGTGTTGCCCGGCGTTTGACAGGAGCCGGCTGGTTTTTGCATGAGATACCCGTCGCGCGATCGTACAGAATCCCGGCGTCGCTGTTGGCTTAGGTAGCTTTGGGCTTGAATCCAACCAAAGTCTCTTCTCCCCTCTGCCTCATTGACTCTTGAGTGACACCTTAAGATTGTTGGCGGCCATCGTTCGTCGTAGTCACCTCATCTTCCCTTCTTCTTATCCTTTTCCTTCTCTTTGTCCACCACCATGCCCGCTCTCACGAACCCATCCCTTGCCACAGCATTGATGACGGCGAACCGGCGCGGGCCGAGCTTGACGCCGCCGTACCAGCGCGTCACGACGACCATGGCGTCCCACAGCTCCATGAGCTGCATGAGGTGCAGCAGGCGCGCCCCGGCCGCCGTCTCGCCGTCGTCATCGCAGTCCTGGAACGACACGCCCCCGGTGCCGCGGATGCGCCACGCCGTCATGTTATGCGTCGCGGTGCGGATGCGCTTGTCCGAGGCGAGCAGATGGGCGACGTACGCGCGGGCTTGGGCCGGCGACGTGACGGGCGCGACATGCGCGACAAACGTCGATTTGTTCTCAGTGAAAACCTCGGAGAGTATCCAAGGAGGAGGCTCCGAGCAAACGGGATCGGGTTCTTGTGGTTGAGCGGGTTCAGGGGAAACATCCTGTGTCTGCTCCTCGGCGCCATCTCCATCCGGCTCAGCCTCCGCGGCACGCCTCTCAAACTCTTCGACCGCATCAAACAAACACACCGCGCCGGGCTGGAACACCACGCCCAGTACCTCTCTGAATAGACTCAAGTCTCTTGCCCCGGCACCCTTGACGCCGCCCGAGCTGTGCTGCGTGCCCATGACCGAGGGCGGCTCATCAGGATACGACCCAGAGAACTGCAGCCTCAGTGAGGATGCTCCGCCGGGGAGTCTGAGAATATACGTAGATGAGGTGGCGTCATCGTCTGCGCAGGCGAGAGAGCCCTCTCCGTATATGGAGTTTATGGCTTCGACCTCGTCGAGAAGCTCGTCAGACATGGCGGGCGTTGAAATGCCAAAACGTTGTAAGTGAGGGAGCGGGAATGAACCACGGAAGTCAGGCGAGTTTTCGTACAGTAAGAGTGGGTCCATTGGACAGCACCTTAGATCATCGTCCATTCACCACCTCAAAGAGCCGGGAGTCGAGAGCGAGAAAAAAATGTTATTGCGTTGAATACAATTCGAGGCGGCGATTTATGATACTATTCTTGCTCTCTCTACCGTTCCTCCGCACAAGACCTTTCTATAGGACCACACTTGCTTACAATGCTGCTTACACATACCACCCTTTACTCATCCATGACCGACGCAAACTTGTCCGTCATCTGCTGCTGGATTTCCTCGTACTATTTGACAGTTAGCAATCTGACCTGGCTTGGTGTGGCGGGGCTCACGAACCTTCTTGCAGACGGCGTCCTGGCCATCCGTCGGCAGCTCAAACTTGAGCTGCCTCAGCTTAGCCTGCAAATCGCTCGTGGCCTCGCGGACCTTGGCCCAGCTCTGGCCCTGCGCAATGGCCTTTTGGGACTCGTCGTGGAACCCGACCATGAGCTTCATCATCCACTCCGTCTTCCAGATGGGGCAAAACTGATCGTAGTCTGAGTAGCCGTTCTGCTGCAAGAAGTCCTCCTTGATCAACGCGGCCAAATCGAGAGTGATCTTGTCAGGGTCCGACAGGGCACTCTTTCCGACCAACTGCACCACCTGGTCCAGCTCTTCCGAGTCAGACAGCAGCTGCTTGACACGGTCACGGAGCCTGGGGAACTCCGGGAACTCCTTCTCGTAATACTTGTCGAGGATGCCAGTGTACTTGCTGTACGACAGGCCGGTGTTGATGGAGGGGAAGTGTTTTCGCTGCGCAAGCTTCTTGTCGAGACCCCAGAAGACTTGGACGATGCCAAGGGTGGACGTGGTGACGGGATCCGAGAAGTCACCACCGGGAGGGCTAACAGCACCGACAATGCTGACACTGCCGTGACGATCCGGAGAGCCCAGCGTCTGGACTCTGCCGGCTCGCTCGTAGAAGGAGGCGAGCTTGGCACCCAGGTAGGCGGGGAAACCCTGGTCAGCAGGCATTTCTCCCAGACGACCAGAGATCTCTCGCAAGGCCTCGGCCCAACGCGAAGACGAGTCGGCCATCATGGCCACGTTGAGGCCCTGGTCACGGAAGTACTCAGCGACTGTAATTCCAGTATAGATTGAGGCTTCTCGGGCAGCGACGGGCATGTTGGACGTGTTGGCGATGAGGGTGGTTCGCTTCATGATGGGTTCCTTGCGACCGTCGACGTCGATTGTGAGCTCGGGGAAATCCTTCAACACTTCGGCCATCTCGTTACCACGCTCGCCACATCCGACGTAGACGATGACATCGCTGTTGGAAAACTTAGACACGGACTGACTGATGACAGTCTTGCCGCAACCAAAGGCACCGGGGATGGCAACAGTACCTCCCAAGACACTGGGGAAAAGCGCATCCAGAACTCGCTGACCGACGATGAACGGCTGATCGGCTGCAAGCTTCTCGGTGGAGGGCCGAGGCACTCTGACGGGCCACGACTGCATCATAGGGTACTCGGTCTTCTGGCCATCAAACTCCACCTCGAGGATTTTATCGACGACCGTGTACTTGCCCTTCTCTGCAATCTTGGTGATGGTTCCGCGGCCACGGGGCGGAAACAGGATTCTGTGGGTGGAGATGAAGGAGTTTTCGAAGACAGTTCCCCAGACGTCGCCACCGGAGATGTGGTCGCCAACCTTCATGGACGGGGTAAACTCCCATTTCTTATTTCGATCGAGTGCGGGGACGGCGACTCCACGGGGAATGTAGATGCTCTTTGCCATCTTGGAAATGTCCTCCAGCGGTCGTTGAATGCCGTCGTAGATGCCGTTGAGCAAGCCGGGGCCAAGCTCAACCGACAAGGGCTTGCCAGTTCGTGCGACAGGGTCGCCGACCATGACACCGGCTGTTGGGGCTACGGTCAGTCTTGGACGCATCAGACATCGGGTCGGACATGGCCGTACCGGTTTCCTCGTAGACCTGGATGGTGGCCTGGTCGCCATTGATTCGAATGACTTCACCGACGAGGTTGTCGTGGCCTACTTTGACCTGTTGGGGGGAGCGCGGATTAGCCAGCCATCAGACGTTTTGAATTTGTCGAAGCAGCAGCGTACCAATTCGTACATGGCAACACCAATCATGTCCTCGGCGACGACGACGGGGCTATCGATGGGTTAGCATCCGATGGAGGTCGGCGTGCTGGAAGATGCATCGTTTCATGGCTCGACTAACCCGGAGACGGAGTAGATTTTGCCTGCACAAGCTGTCAGTTATTTGGGAGGTGTCGCACGCGACGATCTGAGGCGCCTTACCATAGTGAATGGCGTCGCCATCGGCCTTGTTCGCCTTCTGCACGCAACCATGTCAGCTCCAATTGCACGGTGGGGCGTGAGTTGTCGGCTGCCACGAGCCGGGGACACGCACAGGCGCCATCTCGGGAGCAGGTTGAGGAAGTTGGGGCTCTCGTTCGACAGAGGGCGAGGAGCTCGCAGAGGAGGGCGACGCGAGCTGTGGGGGCGACAGCGGAGGAGTCGAAGATGAGGGAGATGGTGTTGAGAGTGGAGAGTTTGGCAGAGGCAGCTCGACAGCTGCGGAGGGCGGTGGGCTGCGGTTAGCTGGCGTGGGCGACTGTGGAGGCGATGATGTAGCGCCAGCGGGTAGCTGCAACGAGTAGCTGGAGCCAGGGCGAGACACGGGCGAGACGGAGTCGCTGCTGCGGTGGCGCACCAGATCCAGCAGAGAAGGCCGCGCCTGGAGCCTGGGGCGTAGTCCGGGTTGCATGCACGAGCGAGCACGAGCTCTGGAAGCTTGTAGATGGGATGGGGGGATGGATGGCTTCGTCTGTTCCGGCGCTGAGGTGCGTGTCACGGGTGACGCACCCCAGCGCACCACATCAGCAGCCCCAGCAGGTGGTTGGGCGCGCCGGGGCTAGTTCGGCAAAAGTCGCCGCCAGGCTTGTCACCCGGCGTTGCAGCGTGAGAACCCGCCAAACAGGGGCAGCTTGTACTGCGCTTTGTAGGGTCTCTAATCGATGTGCCCTTTGGCCTCCTACGCCGCACCGTTCTCTGATGGTCGGTGCGAGGCTGTGACGGAGGCTTTCCTTGTCACTCTGCGCTTGAGGGTGCTTTCACAGAGTACAACTACAAGTCTGCAAATTAAGGAAACTCACTGTACCCCTGGCTTCGTAAGGTAAGGTATCTTGAGCCGGCGTCGCAAGGCTGCCTGCTTCGTCTTGCCCAGGAGACACGGCTCGATGAAGAACCTCTCTTAAGACAAAGCCGACGGCGCAGCGCTGCAACAGCGCAACTACATGCTTCTTTTCAAACAGGCTGTTCGTTGTTCGAGCTTCATGCTATTCATGCTATCAACGCAAGCAACACATCGTGCCACACGCCTCGCCTGCAATAGCCCCCGACGACAGCAACAACCCCTCCCGGACACCAGCACCAGCACCAGCAGAAAACCTTCTCCAAACCCACAAGCTACTCGCCGTCTACAGCTTGGCCACGGTTGCCTCCTTGTCCACCCTGGCTTTCTCCCTCTGCATCAGACCTGCCAGCGTCTGCAGGTTCTCCTTGTTGTGCGTCAGCGCATTGAACGTCTGGCGCGTCACTGATACGCCACACTCGCCATGCCCGCCATGCTTGTCGACAGCTGCGTCGCGGCGGTCGAAGTGAATGCCCGGCTGGAGCTTCAAGCAGTCGTTCTGGGCACGGGCGGCGCGCAACTGGCACAGATCGGCGGCCTTACAGTCGTTGTCGCACTTGGGCACGTTCCAGCCACGGGTTCTGCGGGCATAGTAGGCGTCAAATAGCGTGCTGTTCTTCTCGAAGCTCTCCGTGACCTTGTGCCAGAAGGCGGGCGTGAGCTCGGCCTTGGGGTCGGTAACGGGTGGGCTGACGGCCTCCCCGTAGGCCTCCTTGGCCGAGTAATATTTGGTCCACACCGGGCCTGAGGTCTGAAAGGCCGGGTCGGTCATGTCGGCGATGTAGGTAGTTGCGTCGAGCACGCCAAATGTGCATGCGTCCACCTCGTAGACGCGAAACGAGGGCATGCCAGAGTCCGGGGTCAGAGATGGGACAATGTACGATGTCATACGAGCATTGTCTGCGTTTTGGGCGTTGTAGTCGGCGTAGCTGATCTCGAAGTGGTCCATGTGGGTGTGGCCAAAGAACATGGCCGCAATAGTGTCGTTGTACCTATTGATGACCTGGTCGAGGTAGTTGGAGCCGTCTGGCAGCATGTCCTTTTCGCCGAACGGCGTGTGCCCGATGATGTAAACGCTATCGCCCGCCCTTTCTGCTTCATCCAGCTTCTTGACCAGCCAATCGATTTGGCCGTTGGGATCCTTCACATCGTAGTCCTTGTACCTCCAGTAGTTTTCGCGGTAGTACAAATTCGTGTTGAGCGAGATGATGCGCAGGTTGCCATTGGGATATTTGGCCGAGTAGGCGCCCATCCTCTCCGCGTCGGCCACCTCGGCTTGGTCGATCCATGACGACCACTGGTGTGACACCGAGTCGTAGACCCATTGCGAGCTGTCGCCTTCTTCGTTGGGTTGAAACGAGTTGGTGGGGTGGGACTCGTGGTTGCCGACGGTGCCATATACCAGCTTCAGCGACTGGTTCATGGAGCCGTATGAGCGCTCAACTGCGCCAGATCAGCCAAGTCATCACACTTGAAGTGGAGCCTGAAGTCAGGGCGACATGACCCACTGGATTGCTCATTGTACGGCTGACTGGTGTTCCAGACGGCGTGGTCGACAATGTCTCCCGTAAACATTGAAAAGGCCGCTTTAGGCGCGATCCGGTTGATGGCCTGATACATGCTCTCCTCCAGGGAAATGGGAGCGTCACATTTATGGTCGCCATTCGGGCCCGCGGGACTCTTGCTCTGTCCCGGTTTGTCGGCATCTGTGTAAGGCCTAGTTGCCATCTATCAGCACAACACATTAGACTTTTCAGGCTGGGCCGTCTCTCACCGGCAGCAAATGGGCTTGTTGCAATTCGTGCTGGAGCCTGGAACGTAGAGCGGGTCGACATGAATATCAGAATAATGCACAATCTTGATGGGTTCCTTGCAACATCCGGACTTGGGGCGGCCGCCAGCTGGCTTGGTCGAAGGGAAAGTCATGTTCCAAGGGTCGACGTCCGGAAATCCGCAGACGCCCAGGAAGGTGGTACAAAATGCCTTGGAGGATCTGGACCCGATTGTCATATCTCGGAGGGCAGAGGCGATAATAGGTCCCTCTCGGGCAATGGCGCCGTCACAGACATCGTCATCCTGAACCTGTGTGGTATAAGTTCCCGTCGGTGCACAAACTGACCAGGCCAGTTAGAAAGACGTACCTTGGCCAGTTTGCAGAGGCCCTGGCCCACTGTGACAAACAGGTCATCACCCCCCAGAGCCAGGCCCTTAAGCAACACCAAGATGGCCTTTTGTCTGTGAGCTTCCTCATAAATCCGTGAAGCCGAAGCAGTCAACTGGATTAACTGACCTCACCGCCGGTGCAAGTCGCCGAGGTTTTGAACTCATTGAGCTTCCCCCAAATGTACTCTATCGTTTTATTCCAAAAGTCATCTGTTGCGTGTTTCCAAAAATCATGTATCAGCCATCGAGGCTCTACGTCGTTGAGCTGAACCAAATCGCGCGGAGAAATGTCATGGGCAGGGCTTGTTGCAGCGGCATAGGCGGCGTTCGCCAGGGCTAGTAGCGGCAGCAGTGACTGAGGAAGCATGGCGAATAACTAGAGACAAGAAGCCCGTCGACTACTATTTGCGTAAAGGTGCCGTGCCATGCCATCACATCGAGGGATGCGGGCTGCGCAAAGAGTTATAAGAAGCCAGCAACACAGTGGGCGACGACTCATGGCCATTCAGGTCTTGTGAATAGTACCACAGTAGGGTCTCGTGAGGCGCAGGGGAATAGCGGCAAGCGGCACGCCGGCCGGCCCTGCAGAGCCGTCCGTATTCAGCCAGGAGGGCTATTGTCGCATCAAGCTCTTCAGAAGGATAGTTCAAGATTCACCACGAGATCGCGCGGCCCAAGACATCGCGTCCAATGGGAGCGGCGGCGGGCCACATTCGCTCGGCCCCTACCACGGCGGTCGCCGCGCCATTGGAGAGTTCCCGTGGAAGGCGACTGATGCGCAGATCGGTAGCCAAAACAGACAACATGCCCGTGGCTGGGCCTGGCCCCGTGCGTCGAAGCCTCCGACGGCAAGCTGTGGCCGGCGATGGCGGGCCAGTGGACCGCACACTTGGCTATGCGTTGCTTCTTTTGGCCTGGCAGCTGAGGTTCCCGTCTGGTGGCCATTCGGAGGGATGGATGGAACGCGGCGGTGGTTGGAGCTCAAGGCGGAGGAGGGTGTGATTGGAGCGAAGTGTGTGGGCAGCAGGTGGGCTTTGATTGGGCCAACCTCTGGCCTATGTGTCACCCCTTGGGAACGGCAGAACGGCGAACGGTAATAGTAATGGTCGGTCTACGGAAACGGTATCGCAAAATGACTGGTTGGAACGGAATAACCCTCTTTGGGCCTATTGTCCTCTATGCTGGCTGGGATATGAAGATTATCCACATACTGCCCGCACTGCGGGCAAGCTACGAATCGTTACCGATAATATGAGTTTAGAGATGTAACATTCGGCCACTCCGTATAGTAGTATAGAGGAGAGGCTCAAAACGACGGTGCGCGTTCCAACACCCATTATGTGAGCTCTTCCAAGTAGCCTATTCGCAAAACTCAAACCGAGAGTCTGCGAGTAAGCTCAAGGCAGTGCCGGCAAGGATTGTCGCTGAATTCTGATCCTCATGACGAAGCGAAGACATCATAAAGCTCGCCGTGGCGGCCCATGCACCGTGGGCACTGGGCACCCCTGGCCAGCGTGTAAGTGATGTTCGATCAATTTGAACTCTACCCGTCACCGAGCCCACCACATGATGCGGTTAAATCCGGGCACGGGCCGCACCCCACCCCCTCTACCGCTCCAACAACAATTGTCCATCCATAAAGCAGAGAAGGATGTCTTGGGCATTCGCTCCTTGACGTGTGTTTGCTATCCCAGGCACCGTATTACCCTTCTTTACTACCGTGCTGAAGACATATACAGTGAGAACCGAGAAGTATTCGTCCCGGTCCTTCCACCCCGCAAGCCGATTCTGGCGTAATGGATTTCTTTTCATGTCGAGAATACACATTGCACTGGACTGTACTAATACGAGTAGTGAGGCTGTGGCGAGCAGCACCACGAGTACACCAGTCATTCAGCAGTACTTTACATGTACGTAAAATGGGTGGCTGCCGTTATCTCTCACTCAAGAATCCTCGGACATGTCCATGGATTCTTACAGTCCGAGGCTACTAATGCTGTAATTCTTCCTTCAATACATGTAAGAAGAAGACGTTTATTACATACGCTAGCTAGCTCTAAGAGCTCCAGATCTTCTACGTTTAGCTAATATAAGAAAACCCTCTAGCTAGGAAGAAACCCTTTATCCTAGCTCTGGCGGTATTGGGTCGTATCCGGCCCGGAGACAAGGGTTAAACACTAGGGGCATCTGCCTAGCCTAGTAATGGGGGGGAAGCCCTCCCTCGGATAGAGGGGGCGTCAGGGCTGCCCCCCTCGACGAGCAGAGAGCTGGGTACCCTCACGGAAACGAGTAGCTTCGTCAGGGTCCCCGATAGCGAGGCGTAGGCGGTGCGGCATCAGGTTGTTCCCAGTGCGCTCGCCGGATCTTCGGTGGGGCTCCGGTTCACGGAGTGGCTGCGGCCGGGCCGGCGCGGGGCTGGCCCGCCTTCCGGGCAGGAACACGGCGTGAACAGCTCGCGCGCTCGGTGCGCACACTTACAAACGGGGTCTCGCCGGAGTGCCGTCCCTGACCGCCACCTTACAGCCGGCCGGCCGTCAGCCAGCCAGCTGCCGGGCCACAGCTACAAAGGTCGCCTCTGCCCCCTCTTTCCACCCTCTCTTTTCTTCTTCCTTCAACATCTCTGCCGACGGTAAGTCTGCCCCCTTGTGCGTAAGCGCGTCGGGCACGCCCTTTTGACTGACCGTGTTCGCAGCCGCTGCCCTCTTCTGCCGCCGCCGCCGCCGCCGTGAATCTTCCTTGAATTTTCCCTGACCATACCTTACAGAAAATCCTCCGCGTACTCCTCATACTCCCTCATAAAATCCTCCATCTTGAACTTCATGTCCAGCTTCTTCTGCCTCACAATGAGTTGACCCGCCTGCACATACCCCTCCTTGAAGGCCGCAAAGAGCGCTGGCGATTTGCGGCAGTGAGGAATGAACAGCTGGTTGTCCCCAGTAACCATGGCACCTTTGAAGGCCTGGTACACCACATCAGGGTCCTGAGATAGATCGACCAGATCACACTGGCCGAAGTCAAGGAGGTAAAACCAGACAGCTCGATGCTGAATGTCGCCGTAGCCCCGCCCCGGTACTATTGACGTCCCGAGCACGAACTCGACATCGTCGCCATTGATCCCTGCTCCCCAGTGCATCAGAGCAAATGCTTTCCCCATTGAACCAGCAAGACCTGCCACGTCTAGCCCGAGACGGTCCATCGACTTCAAGTAGAGTGGGAAGTTCCGGAGCGAAAATCCCTGCTTGGCGATGGCTCCACCGTCCTCCCTGCCAAGATAGGTGCGCACGAGACAATGTTTGTTCTCGATGGCACCCAAGATGTTTTGGAGGGTGTCGGGGTCAAGGGGTGAATCCTGATTAGGATAGAAGTAGGTAATCAATGCTTTTCTAGTGACTTTCGGGAGAGGTAGGATTCGTTCCATCTGCACACAAGTGTCACGCTCGCGATAACTAGTTGGGAATTTGTCCAAGTGATGCTGCCAGAATTGCTGATCCGTGCTTTCGATAACGTTATAAAGCCGAGGAACATGTGTATTGCTCTTGATAGCACCGTCGTACTTGTCAAAGGCCGCCTTTACGGCACGATGCGCCAAGACTTCATGTCGAAGAAGGTTGGTCGGTAAGAGAGCATTTCCGGGTGCCTCCTTCTTAATCACAAGGCGCCGTCCGATCTGTGTGGGAAAAAAGGTTAGTATGCGTCTGTTCCGTCTGTTTAACGGGTTTTGTCCCGGGCCGACCGCGACGAACGGCGATGGCGCTCCGGCCGTTCCCCGTCTGCACTAGGCCGGCGACGGGGGACGGGCCGGCACTGGCCGGACCTGGCGGTTTCGCGCCGGCCCCAACGCCGCCCGTAGGAACACCGGCTCCGGACCGGAGAATCACCACGCCGCCGAAAACCAACCGGAATCCCTCCTCCCCCAGGCCGACCCCCTGGTCGCAGACAGACTGCCACCTCCCGTGGCCGTCCTTTTATTTGTCTCTTCGTCGTGGCGCTGCCCCGACGCCTCCCCCTACAGGAGGTACACCATTTCTAAAGCTCTACCGCCCGGTTGGGCTACTGCCCCTAGCGTCTTACCATCGTAATCGGGCCGGAAGCAACGCGACACCGCGCGAGCTCGGATACAAAGGTTTTCTTCCCACGTAGGGGCGGTTTTCTGTACTAGTATAAAATAAAGGATACAAAGCTTCTAGTAGCTAGCCAGCATAAAAAATGTCTTACCTGTTCAAACACGGCACCTTGCAGTCCCGCACCGATCTGGATAAAGTTTTGAAAACCCGGGAGACTTGCCTGGGAGCGCCGAGCGAAGGAAGACGATGTAGAAATTATCGAATTTACAGTAAGTGACATCCGGAGCACTTCATCGTCCGGCATGCCGGCAAGGTCTCGGGCCATATTTAATCGTCTATGGCGCTGAAATTTCGTCGAGACGTCGCGCGCGAACGGATTAACGCCAAGAGGTCAAACAGATTTGCGAGGGATGTGTTCACCTTTAAATACTTTCGATCGGGCGCGTCTATTGCGTTATATACTTTCTAAGCGAGGAGCTAAAGTATATTATTTCTCATTTATAATCCCCATCTAAAAGCCTAAAGATTATATGGGTCTACTTAAGAATACATAATGCAAAGGGGGGAAGCCTGCGAGGCGTAGCTAATCGCGTATGCCTCGTCGATTAAAACACCTTAGCCGAGAGGCAGCCATATCGCGGTCCCGATGTTACCGTTTGCGTGCTAGTATGTACGCGGACTGTCCTTGTAGAACAATCTCCTCGCAGCCTTGTGCTGGTTGTCTTCGCTACCTATAGGCGCCTACTAGTTGCACGTGCCTTTCTAGTATATCTCCCCTTAGCCAGGGACTAACCTCTCCCAAAGTTGTTTTGTAGGAAGGGGACGGGGAGGCTCTACGCCTCGCCTATGCGCCCGTCCTACATATCGCTTGTTGATATATTCGGTCCCCTGGCGGCTGGCTGTTCACCTTTCTCTTTATTCCACCTCAATAGCTCGTGCGTGCTTTGAGCGACTCTCCCCAGGCCCTCGTCGTCTCGCTGGCTATGTAGCCGTATTCGTCAGCGATATAGTCTTGTTTACTAGTAGTGCGCTGCGCGCCCGCAGACCATGTCCGTCGCCGGTTGTTTGCTCACTCTCATACGCGTGCGCCTGCTGCTCGCCTCAGAGTTCAGGCAGCAACGGCGACAGCAACTTTGACCATTTGTTTTGATCTCGCGGGCAATACACCGCCGCTCTTTCACTAACGTACATATATAGAGCCACGTCTAGAGGATGTGCATGAAAAATGTTGCTATTATAGTTCCAAGCCAGAGCAACTCACCCCTAGGAAGGTATTTAACTTTCGCTGTCGTGCCGCAGCTGTTCTACTGTTACATTAGCTAGAAGCAAAATGATTCATTCGTGGTCACAGGCTCTGCATCTCTGAGTACAGACAATAGTATACATTGTATCCAAAATTCCCCGTCGCTGTGCGCATTTCGAAATCAACCACACCGCGTTATGCCTGTTCGCCCTTCGCAACGTCTGCCCCTTGAGTGAGCGCGTCTGGAGACAGAGGATTTCGGTCCCACGCAACATATACAGGATTGCCAGCCTCTTGTTGGGTTCTCATTTCCCGGAACTTCTCGCCCTTCTTCGTGATAATAGGCAGGTTCCCCTTGAATATACGGTACCAGTCTGCCGATCTCACGTTGGGATCTTCCAAAAGAACCGTCTTTCGCCGCTTCTTGACCTTCGAGTAGATCTGCTGTGCTCTCTTGTCGGGAAGCTCGGTGATGGAGTATTGAATTGCCCACTCAAACCCCTTCTCCGGGTTTGAAGGGCGCTCCACGAATTGGCCATTAACCCTGTTGCGAATCGTGACGTACATGCCGAGCAACTCCGGCTCCTTTTCTCCCTTGCTCTCGCTCGCTTGTTCTGCGTCTTCCGTCGCGGACTCCTGCTCGAGGTTGCTGGAGTCATCATTCATGCCTTCTTTGGCTGGCTGCCCTTCGGCTGCGGCCTCTGACTTCTTGGCCTGCGCAGCTAATTCGACGAACATGCGTTGGAAAGGCTTCAGATTGTGCCTCTTATCGTCGATGCCCTCAGTAACCTTGAGGATCAAGTCTGTCAGGGATGGAGTCTCGGTTTGTGATCGCTCAGTGGCTGGAACCAATTCTGCATCCTCCCTTTGCGTTCTGTTGTCGCCGTCCCTCTCCCCCAATGATGAGCGAGACCCTTTGCTTTGCGACGACTGCGCAGTCAGTGCAGAAACCAAATCATCCACGTACTTCTCGCTCTCCAGCTCTGTCTTTTCGCTGAGCAGGCCACTCTGCTCAAGGGCGTCCTGAACAGCCTCGCGCACAGACCGGATGCCGAGAGATTCATCCTCGACGGCGTCTTCAACCCTCGACAGTATATCCTTCCATGCGGCGTCACTCTGCGGATCGTTGTCATTTGTGTCCTCTGCTGGCTTATCCGAATCTTCCTCCTGCTGTTGCTGCCGCTGGGCCTGGGCATTCTCCTCCTCTTGAGCGGACTCAGCTTCGCGCTCCTTGTTGCTGAGGCCGCGGATCTCACGCTCCAGCTCCTCCACAGAAGGCTTGCCGGCTTCTTGGATCCTCGCCATTTCCTCCGCATCAACGGGCTCGACAAAGAAATAGGTCATCGGAACCTTGGTCGGGCGCGTCTCCACATGCAATCGCAGTGTTCGTCCGGGGAAGCGCTTAGTCGCACGATTCATCAGATCATTCAGCAGAGCAACACTGCTCTTGAACTCTTGATCCCCAATGCGTCGATCCGTGGTGCCGTGGATGGCGTGGTCCATTTCCGACAAGCTGATGTACTGGAAGCCGAAGATGCGCTGAGTATTGTGGAAGGCAACGAATATGCCATCCATGCGCCCCATCCGGACCTGTAGTGAATACTTGAGAAACGCGGCTCTGACCATGTCATAGTATTCGCGCTCAAATGACTCCCATTGGCCAAAGCGCTTGCGAATCTCGTAGCCGACACCTTTCTCGTACCCTCGGACATCCATTCTAATCGAGACAACTGCTCTGGTCTTCAGATCGAACATCCCGGATCCAGGCAGACGTGGATCATGGGCATCAAGTTGCGAACGCATCATGAAGTCACCCAAAGTCGTGTAATGGTACGATTCCTCGGCGTTTCTTTCCTCCTCGGAGATCTGATGAGAGCGAGAACGGCGGTACTTTTCAAACTCCTCTTTGGGCAGGGTAAATAGCTTCTCCATGGATTTGCCGAGCATGCTGAGAATGTTCTCCGTGTCGTACTCCTTGTCAGCGTCAATGGCGTAAACCCCGTCTTGAAATTGTGCGAAAGCGGCAGCGGGCCCTCGGGATAGAGCTGTGAAGTTCAGAGACTCGGGTTCCATTGATCGCGATAGATTATCGAAGCTGGGTCTTCTCCATGCAGAAAGAAGAAAATGGAAATGAGACAGAATGGAAGTCATGCTTGATGTTGATCCGCAATATTTCTTGCCGTGCTTAGCACTGAGCTCGCGCAGCTTCACGTCCTGCGACGACGTGATGTATGCCTTGAGGGCATCAAAGTCGAACTCGTCCACGGGCATGATTGATGCAAGATATGGGTCAAAGTTGAAGACCCCAGAGCGGTGATCCTGCATATGATAGACTCCGGGGTTGAACAGAACCCGATCAAGGTTGTAGAAGAGTTGCGGGACCTGCACTTTGTCCTCCTCTACAGGCCGAAGTTGCAGACGCTGCGGTCGAATTATCTTGACGTCTAATGCCGCCTTCGCAGCTCTCGCCCGCTTGGACTTTGCGCCTTGTCCCTTCTTCGACGTGGTTGCCGGCTCCTCCTTCGAGGGTGGATCTTCTTCCTGGACGGCATCACCGCGTCGCTCTGTGGATGCGGCTGAAGCGGGCTCCTGGATCCTAGAGCGTAGAGATGTCCATATTCCGGCCTTTGGCAGCTCCGCTAAATCGTCGCTGTCCGGGGGCGCTGCTTCCTCTGTCGAATCCTTGCCATTTGTAGGCTTTTGTTTTAGCTTTTCCCTGGAGATAGGATTCGGTGCCGAGGTCTCCTTCCGCCCGTAGCTTCCTCTTAATTCTTGAATGCGCTCAGTCAATGCGCTCTTCCAAGACTTTGGGGCAGCATCTGAGGTGCTGTTGCTCTCTGATTGGGGGTCCTGTTGGAAGGATCGAAGGTATTCGTTTAGCTTCGCGTCCGGATCGGTTTGTGGGTTGCCATCCTCTGCGCTGGCTGGAGGCTCCTGTTTCTTTTTCACTTGCGGCTCTCGTCGTCTTCGAGGCTTGCGGCGGCCCGTTGGCCTCTGCGATTCCTCTGCTGGCGGGGCCGGGCTTTGATCTGCTGATCTGGCCCAGGTCGTCGTCGAAAATCTTCTCCCAGAATAGGGCGAAATGTGCCGCTGGGTGCCGAGAAGGCACGCCGACTTGGCCAATCGACCAGGGCAACACTGGTGGCGAAGCATCTCAGTTGCTGAGATCCTCGTCCACCCAGTGAACCGCTTAGCTGACGGAACAAGGCTCAGGAAAAGATTACGCGCCGTCTCGAGATCGCACCGTCGCGACTTTGGGCGCGCCCCCGGGCTTATCGATACCTACCCGCGGGAGTACTTCGGCAGGCTTACGGGTGAGCTGTCCACTCTCCGCACGTGATTGGCTGCGGCCGTCTACGTCTGTCTGGGGCAGTGTACGAGTATACGGAGCACGCAGTCGTGGAGCTATGCTCTCCGCTCGACATCGATCGCCCGACCAGCATTCCACGTCACGTCGTCTGGCTGGGCAGATAGCCTTGCGCCGCTGCAGACATGGGCGCGAGCGACTCCAAGATTGTGTTCAAGCAGGGCATCTTCCGGCTCTCGGAGGAGCGTCACATCCCTGCGGATGATGTCTACTGGACCTCGGTTTGTAGCTTAGCTGTGCTACGCCTGTCCTCGATTTGATGCTGACTTGGGCTTCAGTTTTGGGAGCTTCCTGAGACCTCAGAGGACATTTTCAGTCTCTTCTCGCCTGCCGACATACGGCGCACGCGCGATCAAGCTCTAGAAAACATCGAAACTCTTGTGCTGGCGTTGACGTCGCGCTTGTTCATCCTCCGGCATCACCCATCCTTTCCAGATCCCGAGCTCGCTCCCGAGAGAGATGCTCTGAACTGCATCAGGATTCTCACACGTCTCCTGCCATATCTTTACGAGAAAGAGAGCCTGGCGCCTTGGGAAGAGCGATTCTTCTGGGGCGTGCGGCGCAAGAAGACCCGCAAAGCTGCCATCGCCAACGAAGTGCTATTTGATGAAGCCCAGGACGATAAGCCAGATGTCAAGCCCGAGTCAGGCGAGTTCGAGGAGGCAAAGCCGCTTGCAGAGGAGCTGATAGACACTCTGATCGATCTGCTGTTCTTCTCAGATCTGACCATCCCGCGCCAGCCTCACGGCCACGCGAAAGTGACGTACGCAATATGGCAGAGCGGCGTTGGGTGCAATACCGCGGTCGCAACGACCAAAGAATTCGAGAGTAACCGTTGCGAGATTCTGCGACTTCTCCTGGCTCTCGCTGGACAGAGCATGTACACCACCCCTGGACTGCTTCCGCAGACCGGGGTGCGGACCTTGACCTATCTCTGTACGTGTCAGGACAAGCAGATCGTGCTTTCTGTTTTGTGCTCTCTGCTCAACACGGTACGTCTCCCCTCTCAAGGTCTCCTGTGAGTTCATGCTGACGTTCGAGACGTCAGGCGCTCAAGTACAACCCTGCCACTTGGCGAGTACCGTACAATACTTTGATGTTCAAGGATGCCAAGCAGATATTGGTGACATATTCTCTGCAGTTCATGCTTGCTCTGCTTGTATACCCGATCCCTGAGAATGCGACGCCGCAAAAGAACTATTATCGGCATTTTATTGGCCGGCTGCATCGGCCCCAGGACTTCCAGTTCATTGTCGACGGAATGAGCCGCATCCTGAGTCAACCACTGCAGGAAAAGACTTCTTATCTACCTGGTTCCCAAACTTCCGCGAACTTTGCCCCGGAGATGCTGATGCTGTTCTGGGAGACAACTCAATGCAACAAAAGATTTCGGTCATTCATCATCGATACGGAGCGAGCACACGATTTTGTTGTTTTGACGCTATTCTATGCCTTGGAGTACAAGAACGATCCTGCCAAACAGGGGATTGTTCGCATGTGCGCGTTCTTGTTGCAGACTTTGAGCGTGGAACCAAACTTTGGTCCAAACTTCAACAAGCGATTTGAGGGGCAGGACAGCCTTCCTGCCTGCATTAGGATCAATGGATTCCGAGGCACGTACACTGACTTCCTCATCCACTCCATCTACACCTTAATCACGACCAGCCAGGGCAGCTTCACCGCCGTATACCCTGCGCTTCTAGCCGTGATCAACAACATTGCGCCGCATGTCGAAGGACTGAGCGGTGTAGCCAGCTCCCAGCTCATGCATTTGTTTTCGTCAATGTCCTCCCCATCCTTTCTTCTTGCTAATGAGACCAATCACACGCTGCTCCACTCGCTTCTGGAGTCCATCAATTGCATAATTGAGCACAAGTTTCACGAGAATCCGGAATTGATATTGGCTGTCGTCAAAAATAAGAAGCGGGTTGAGGCCCTGCGTACTTTCACACTGGAAAGCGGCCAAGAAGAGATCGAGAGGCGAAACAGAAGAAGAAAAGAGTCTGGTGGGCAGGGGGACTCGGGCGACCCGGGATCCGTGAGGAGCTCACTGGATAGTACGCGAAGCCCGCACACTCGGACGCAGACCTTGGAGGAGGTGCCTGAAGATGGTGCTTTTGCTATCGGGGACGACGACGACGACGACAGCGACGAGGATCCTCAGCCAACACCCGCGCAGTCTACCGCGAGCGAGAATCAATCTCAAGCATCCTCCACCGTCAATGTCGATGATGCAGTGCCTGTTCAACTTCGAGGCATGTCTGAGAAAGCTCGAGGCAAAATGCCAGCGGGAGCCCGGACGTTTTCTCGGCAAAATAGCACCACAAGCCTTGGTGGACAATCCACGTCAGCTCAGGCCCCAGGAGGCGCGTTTGAACCTTCGGCTCATTGGATCGAGACGTGGCTGCCGGAGCTGCCATTGCATACGGTCCTGACGGTCATTCAACAGGTGTCAGCTGTCCTGCCTCGTCAGGCTGCTGGCTCAGAGGCTGCATCTCAGGACTGGGCTCGCCGGGTGCAGGAGATGGATGTCGTTGGCTTGGACTCTTCGCCTGCGCGAATACATTCTTTCGAATGGTCCCAGCTGGCTCTAGCATGGTATGAATCGCTGCTCTGGGGTGTGATCTTTACCAGCGAGATGCAAATTGCAAAGGGCAGCATGGGGATCTGGACCGGCACGGCTATCAAGCTCTTCCGTGTGCAGGAGACTGCGCCTGTGGGACCCACGTTGACATCTCCGAGGGGAGCAGTAGACGCCGTGGGCAGCAACATTGTGTCCCGAATCGGACAGATCAACCTCCGTGGAGGATCGGCAAACGCCATTACACAACCCGCATCAAGGGGTGGAACTTGATACGACGAGAAATCGATGGCGGCACGAAGCGAAGCACACTAGCTTCGTAGAGCTTCACCTTTGGCATATTTCGGCGAGCCATAACGAAGCTTCTACGTCGTATGGCTGTGGGATATGTGTGTTGTCAACCTAACAATGGTAGTGAGATGGAAATGGCTCTGGGTAATGGGCAGAAGGGACTAGGAATACTGTCACCTCACTGCCGGCAACAAGAGGCGTTGGAGCTATTACGGCCAGGCTAGGCAAAGCCAAGTGAACATGGGCTTGAGCATGAGCCTAATGTGGCGAATAGTTGACGTGTACACGAGATTTACAAGAGAACCAGGCGAGCAAGTAAAGCATCCTGGCACAGGCATTCATGTCTTGAAGTCGCCCGCGCGTCTGAACGATTTCCAAGGATTGCGCCACATGACTACCCGTATTCCCAGCTCTAGACTTCGTCAATGAGGCAAGTGGGCGAAACGGCCAATGACAGCCGCAGCCGTCGGTGAGGCAAGGCTTACGCATCCGTCCACATCGACCCTGATTCGAACCAGCCAGAGGCTGCGGCTGGCTGCAGCCCGCTGCGGAGTCGCGCCCTGGAAATGCCAGGTTTGCGTGCACCGCCACTGTTTCAGAGGCCTGCCCATTCAGCAAGAGTTGGCCGTCCATTTAGAGACTTGCTCTGCAGCCTCTAGCCACAGCACGTTACGTTACGCCACGTATTCAGACAGGGATGCCTGTATGCAGCTGGCCCCATGCATCAAGCCACATCCTGGAGGAGACCCTGCAATTAACGAGGGCTGAAGGAAGGCGTCGTGGCCCAGAACGGCTGCGTTGGCTACAGCGGCATGGCCAATTCCACGATAAATTCCTTGTTGACGCATTTTTGAAGTCTCTTTCCCTCCCAGCTCGCAGCCGCCAGATCGCGTTGTATCTGTTGTTGTCGTCAGACGGTCCCCGCCTCGGTAGACGGCTTGAAGCACTCTGAAGTTTGAACATGGCTCAGCATGAACAAGGGGGCGCGGCTATCCTCGATGAGGAGATCAAGCCGTACAAGATTCACGTGAGTTTCTATGAGTTTTTGTGGCTTTGTGCCGGAGAAATGCGCTTACTTTTGAATCTAGGTCTCAAGCAAATACCTCGATTTGACAAGGCAGAAGTTGGAACTTACACGGCTGCCGCATGACATCCCGGAGCCAAGGTCTAACACCTGGTGGGAGCCGAAGCCCACGGCCGAGCCTCTCATTGACTACTGGTGAGCCAATCTCGCCCAAGAGCACCCGAGAACGAAGCATTGAGATCATCGCAGGCTTGAGCAGTTCTCCTGGAGAGACCAGGAGCAACGCTTCAACGCCAACGTCCCCCAGTTCCGGACGGCCATCAAGACAGCCACGTCCGAGACGCCGCTCCGGCTACACTTTCTGCATTATCGGTCGCCTCACTCCAACGCAATTCCTCTGCTTCTGATTCCCCCCTTTCCGTTTACAAACTTGGCATTGACGCACCTCGCGGACCTGTTCACCAACCCAAACGATGGAGAAGCCGAGCAGCCATTCCATTTGGTCGTGCCGGCGATCCCAGGGATGGGATTCAGCGACCCACTGACAGACAAGACGCGCATGGTTCCAGCAGTGGCTGAAATGTTCGACGTGCTGATGAAGCGACTGCGGTACAAGTATTACCTGGTTACTAATTCAGGGCCGGCAGCAACTGGCTTGGCCCACATCGACTATAAACTTGCAAATCATCTTGCAATGCATTACCCAGGTTCCTGTCTCGGGGTTCACCTTTTGTCACCTCCACTTAGCCCACCGACATTGCGAAGCTCACCTATCGGATGGCTCAAATGGCAGGTGGCGAGTCTACTCCAGTCTCCGGGCCTGGGTTATTCCAAACAAGACATCAACGCTTTGAGCAGGGATAAGAAGCAGCAACAAAGAAGGGGGAAGGCAGCGGCTCTCACTCCGCTAGGGTTCGGTTGCGATGGCGCATACGAGCCGAATACGCTGGCATACGCGCTATGCGACTCACCGCTGGCACTCCTGCTATTCATCCTCATGGTCATCCGGGTAGCCAATCCCAAGGAAGACTTGTCGCCAGCGGAGGTCATCAAGATCACGGAGCTGACGTGGCTGCCCGGTGCCGAGGGAACAATGAGGCTATGGGCACATTGCGCATCCGGTGAGGAAAGCTATGAGCGCAGGGCAACGCGCAAACCACGAGCTGCCCTTACCGTCTTCTTGGGCGACGACGTGAAGGCAGGAGGCGACATCGAGACATCAGACGACAGCGCTGTGCCCCGGCCTATTCCTAATTCCTACTCTTGCCCAGCCTGGGGGAATTCACAATATGACGTCGTGGCATCAAGTCGCGTCACGGGGCGCCCTGGGCTTCTTGCATGGGAGCGACCGGATGTAATCGCTGCAGGTGCCAGGGCGCTTGCAAAGGCAATTCTGGCGGTTGATCGAAGACTGCAGCCATCCGAGGAGCCTCGGACGACACTACTGGAGCAGGTATTGGTGGAAGGGGGCGAGACAGCACCAGCCGAGACGTCTGGAACGACGATACAAGTCGCTGAGGATTCGGCAACGAAACGTCAGCAACCGGCGTACGAGACTGGTCTGGAACCGCCCGAGCAGCTACCAGCTGGCGCGCGATCAGACCCCTCGACGACGCCAATCCCGATCCGCCCTGCGACGACACACAAAGCGGGCGAATCGGAAAACGCAGAGCTTGTGAATCAAAAGTCTCAGGAGCGTCTAGACGGGAACCAGGAGTCCAGTGAAAGTAGTCCAAATACGGTCATTGCAGTTCAAGTTGGCGCGTAAAGGGAGTCTTGTCTGGGGTTGCCTAATGCTATTTGCAGCGATCTGTCGATGGGGTGAGATCGATGCAGAAGATTTAATACGCTGTTACACCCAATGAGTAAATAAAAAGCGAAACAATCAATGCCAAATTCGTAGTATCATGCGCTCTATCGTTCGTGGCCCGGGTGAGTAGCGAAGGCGGGTTTGGGCCTGGCATATGTCTCTGGTGGGGACCTCCCAGGTGAGCCGCAGTAAATAGTGAGGTCGGGTGGTCCGTGCCGCTCTGCGACAGCTCCGTAACTTGTCTGTATGCTCTACCCCAGGCACCGGACCCGAGGGAATCTTCAACCTCCAGTTTTCGACGCCAAGCTGGGCATCCGTCGTCGCCACGGACCGACAACCTGAAATCTAATCTAGAGAGCGGGCCTCGTCATAGCACACTCTCGGCGACGAGGCTCGCGCGAGGCTCCCGACCCCAGCCAGAGGCCAGCGACGCCGAGCTTCATCATGGCGAACCGCTACGGCACTCCCCCAATGCGCAATGGAGGCGGCCGAGGCAACCTGGGCCGAGTGGAAGACGAATATGATCCTTACGGCGATGGCTACACGAGCGACAGATATGGTTCTCGGCCTTCGCCCTCCTCGCGAGGCCCTCCACCCGTCGTCCGCAACATGCCGTCGCGGTCGCGCGTGCGGGAGACGAGTGCCGAGAGACAGATCACCCAGGTGCTCGAGCACATCCGCTCCGAGTGGCCCTCCATGTGCGAAACCGACTGCGTGCCGGTCCAGCTCTCCCTCCAGCTCCTCGACTCCAGCTCCGTCGGCCGCGCGCACGAATACCGCAAGTTCCAGGAGACACACGCGTACCTTCAGGACTCGCTCAAGAATATAGTCCACGAGCACCACCAGGGATTCAATAGCTCGATTGGTACATTCCACAAGATCCAGGGCAGCATCCAGGCGTCCCAGAAGCGCGTACGCGCTCTCAAAGAATCGCTCGCCAGCTCCAAGTCTAGCCTCTGCGCAACCGACCCGGAGCTCAAGAAGCTTTCTCAGACGTCACAAAGCTACGACGAGCTGCTGCAGACCTTGAACGAGTTGGATGACTTGCGCGCTGTACCCGATCAGCTGGAGGCCCGAATTTCGGAGAAGCGCTTCTTGACGGCGGTGGAGGTGCTGCACAATGCACTCAGGAAGCTGAGACGGCCCGAGTTGGATAATATCGGAGCTCTGAACGACTTGAGAAGCTATTTGGCCAACCAGGAAACGGCCCTGATGGACATATTGGTGGAAGAGCTTCATGAGCATCTCTACCTCAAGTCGCCATACTGTCAGGAGAGATGGCAGAGCCTCGCCAAGAGCCAAGGCGCCTTCGCCGACGGATATGGGGACGTCAACTCCATTTCGCCGTTCCACACCGTGCTTGAGTCGATCGATGTCGAGAAGCCCGTTACCGAGGATCCGATGAAGAATCCTGAAGCAGACACGTTTTACTACGTGGGGTTGCTTGTCGAGGCCCTAAACAAGCTGGGAAGGCTGCAAAATGCCGTCGAAACGCTGAAGCAGCGCCTGCCGGTCGAGCTGTTTGGAGTTGTCAACGAGACAATCAACGAGGTCGACCAGCGACACCCGAGCTCGCTCCGAGGCGGCGTAGGAAAGGCGGACGGTCTGCTCTTGTACGGGACTCGGGAGACGCAGATGAGGGCCGATGTCATTTACGACCTGCTGTGGACGCTGTACGGAAAGTTTGAAGCCATCGGCGAAGGGCACCGCGTTTTCCACGAATCGATCAAGGCCCTCATCCGAAGGGAGGGCGCCGGCAACAACAGCGCGCTCCTGGGCAGTTTCAAGGAGCTATGGAATTTGTATCAAAACGAAATCCGGTCCCTGTTGCACAATTATGTTACAACGGACGCAGATGTTTATCAGTTTGATTCGCCGGCCTCCGGGGGAAATCTCGGCGGCAACAAGGATGCCCTGCGCGAACATCTGTTCAAGTTTTCAGAAGCGGATGCCAAATCGGTGGACATGGTGACCGAGTACGACGCTCTGGAAGAAATTATCCAAGCGACAGTCCCGGGATTGACGAATAGCTCTCGAAAACCAGCCGCTGATCCGAAGAGAAATCGCGTCACGGTCGACGGCGGCCTGATTAGGCGAGACACGGGCCAAGGCTTCGGCAGTGGCCGACAGACGAGCGGCTCGCACAAGTCTCTGGTTGAGCCGAGCGTCTTCAATATGAGTCTGCTGCTACCGCCAACACTGATATTCTTGCAACGGCTGAGGAGCATCGTGCCTCCTGGTTCCGACCTCGCGACTAGCACGCTGACCACGTTCCTCGATAACTTCCTAGTCAATGTGTTTCAACCACAGCTAGACGAGACCCTTGACAAGCTGAGCGACACGGTCTTCGGCGAGGCAGACGCGTTTGCTCAAGACCCTGGGTGGAGCCAGGTTGCGTCGAGACCAGTGTTCAAAGGCACCACGGCATTCTTCCAAGTGGTTACCGCCTTTTGCCGAATGTTGGGGACAATTCCGCCGGATCAGGCTCTTAGCTCACTCATCGTGAACCAGATGATGCGGTACTACGACCGTTGTTTCAGCTGGTACAGGTCATTGGTCACGAAGACGCAGGAGCAAGCCGAGGATGCGAGCAACTTGAGGGCGTCGGCGCGTTTTGCCGTGCAAGCTGATGCCTTGCAAGAAACGATGAAAACTCTGTGGACTGCGGAAGAACTCGGCAGGGAGCAATTGGAGAAGGAGGTGCATCTATTGATGGAGCAGACGAACGAATCAACGCTGGAGATGAACGACATCATACAGGACCGGGAGACCATCACATCGCTGTGCCTCCTATACACGAGCTTGAAGTGGCTGGCCGCGAAGATGTCGGACTTGAGGCACATAACAACGCACGAAACGGACTCATCGCGGCAAAACCTCCCGCGGCAGGCGAACCGACGTTGGACCTTGATGAATGATCCCGGCAAGGCCACATCGGAGCAGGGCCCGGTGCACCTACCGCTCACACAGGAGTCGGTCCAGTAAGTATCGGAACCTGAGCTGACGAAGCTCGTGGCTAATGAGGACGACTAGGACATTTGACAACATCGTGACATCGTACGAGGAGCTGGCTGGCACGGCATTGTTAACTCTGCACATGGAGGTGCGCTGCCGGATCATCTACTCACTGCACGCCGCTCTGTCACCGGACCTGGCGCCTTACCTCCTCGACCAAGAGGTTCGAGAGCCAGACCCGCAGATCCTAAGCCTCAATCTTGAGCTGGTTCTATTCGACGACACGATTGCACGATTCCTGCGCGACAAAGAAGTCGCTTTTATTCGGACGGGTCTCGGGCTGCTCATCAACTGCTACCTCGTTGGCAACGCCTGCATGGCGTCGCCCATGAACGAGAAGGGGTGCGGCCGCATGCAGCTGAACATCCTCGTCCTGCAGCAGAATCTCAAGAACATCGAGGAAGGCGTGGACCTCGCACGAGCTGCGGACTACTTTGCCCTGTTCGACAAGGGGCCAGACACCATCGTCGCAAAGGCCAAGGAGGACAAGTCGGATCAAGGGCATTGCGGGCCCAACAGCTTCACCTACGACGAGCTCAAGGCGTTGGTTGAGCTGTGCTACAGCGAGCAGCTGGCGAATCCGGAGAGAGGCATTGCGTCCGCGGCGAGGCGGAGGATGGATGACAAGCTGCTGGAACTGAGCGAGCACATGTGGCAGACATGAGGACAGGAGCAGGCTGGACGGGAGTGCGCGCACGGCGAATGATGGCTATGATGGATGCTTGTGGTTCAGCGGCAGCTCGCATGGAGTTTCGAGGCTGCATATTTGGGAGGGTCCCTTTATCCGAGGAGGTGTTCACGGCGAATGCACGAAACAGAGGCGTTTACTCCGTAGCCTTGGAAGCACATGGATGAATACTATACCAATGTATCGTCTACGCAGGTGCCGTTGGCATCTACTGATGTAGGCATCTACTCCGTAGCTTTGGAAGCAAATGGACGAATGATGTACGGAGTACCAATATATCGTCTACGCGTGTATCGGTCTTAGTTTGCGTCGCTAAACAAGGCAAGCGTCGGGTGCGTCGTGAATACGGGAGTGTGGCGGTCCCTACGACAGCCACGCGCTACCGCCAAGCCGCAATTTGGCCGGAAGCTTGGTATTTTGTACAGTAGCCGGAGCGGCTGCGAACATCAGATGCACCCGAGACGGCAGCGGCTGTTTCACTGCATTGGGCGGATGACGTCGGCGTGTGCAGAGGCGGGCGTCGTGGCAACCGTGGATGCGGGGTGGACGGTGCAGCTACAGTTACCGGGCAGTAAGGTAACGTTGGAGTCTGCCCTCAATACGGTCCGAAGTGCATGCTTGTCACGATGACGCCATGCTCTGTCCGCGTAGCGGATGTAGATGATGTAGATGATGGTGGTGTCTGGCATCCGCTGGATCGCGAGGGACTGCGAAGCCAAGTGCCGTGCGCGCTCGCTCGCGGTACTCGTATGGCGATGCTGCCAGGCACGCATTCAAACCAGGGCCCACAAGTCTTTCGGGCTGCGGCTCCAGTCCAGATCTGGCCCAGGGGCACGCAGCAAGGCGCGTGGCGCCATGATTCAATGGCCCCGTCTGAGGAACAAGGCATACGAGCATGCTCACCTGGCCCTCGCCAACGGGAGGGGAGGCGGCCGTCAGACTCGAGGACACGGAGCACCACCGCGCCGAGCCTGTATGTTGGCTCCGCGTCGCGGCGACGGGCTCATTTCAAGAGAAACACTGCCGACGTCCTTCATCTGAAATGCTGCGGATGGCCCGCCCACGCATCGGGGGGCTTGTACCCGCACTCGTCCCCTGGCTAGGATCCGCCTGCGAGAAAAACAGTGGGGAGCTCCTGTTGGTAGCGCGCAATGGCGTGTTAGGCAGGGACAGCGAAGCGCGCGCTAACTTTGCGGCGAGACCCGGGTCGCCCTCTAACTCCCAAAGCCCCGAGACGGACCTCTAGGGCTTGCAGGCAAGTCTCTGATTGAGTTTGGGGGAGCCCCTTTTCTTGCTGATTCGCTGCCGGGACGGAGCTTCGCTGCTGCTCATCCCTTGCGGGTGTGCGTCTTTGCGTCGGCGCGTCGTGTCGGTGAGGCGAGACGTATGCTGCTCGGCGGCGGCGACGGATCATGAGAGTGCAAGGTGTGCGCTGCTGGGCCGAACGCGGCGGCGGCTGTGCTGTGCTGTTGCTGTGCTGTGTTCGTCGTCTCCCCCGTAACGATGACGACGTGAGCGAGCGTGCACTCGTACCTGAGTGTGGCCCAAGCCCCCTGGCGCTGTGCCTCGCTGCTTGCTGTCCACTGAATACCCGTAGCCCACTATTGTCCCCTGGTCACCTCATCATCCAGTCCAGTTTCCTGCTGTCCCCCCCAGCCCGTGCCCATTTCGGCGCGCCTCTCAGCACTTAATCACGTCGCTCGTCTTCTGCCAACTCTGCATGCGTCGCCCCCGACATCAACAACCCGCCGCCGGCCGCAAGCATCCTCGCCTTTGCTTCTTCCCGCCGTTTCTCTTAGTCCCCCGGCACAGCTCGTCATAGTTCGTTGCCCTCCGCATTCTGCCCGGTTCGCCGCGAAAATATAGGGGCAGCGGGCGTCAGCGACTTGCACATCCGCCGCAAAATTCCTCCACTCTCCCAGCGCCTGCTGCACTCCAACTCTCCGCAGTCAACAACATAACACGCCCGCCAAACAGCACCGCCACCTGCCTGCAGCTCGCGTCGCAGCTTCAGGACCTTGCATCGGTGGCCACTTGTGCATTGTCCCTTCGTCCTTCGCCGGTGGCCTCGACAAGAATCAACAACGGCGGCCGCTTCCCGACTCGTCGCGACCGACGAGTTTTCCGCCAGCGATAGGCGCCCCCCTGCTTCTGCCACGCCGCGCATCAGAACGCCGCTGCAGGGTCGACCCGGCTCTTGTGTGTGCGTGTGTGCGTTGACGCGACGCCACCCCTTTTCGCACTGCGCTGCGTCCGACATCCACCCAGACTGCTCGTCGCGAATCTTGGCCCCGGGCCTGCTGCTCAGCGACCATGGCGAACTCAACGTAAGCTGTGCCTCCCTGCCGTCACCTCGAGAGTGTCGGCGCTTTGACTGCGTCGCTAATCCCTCTTCGCAGCTTCGGCTCAGCCCTCCGCTCATTCTGGCACACTATGACCAGCTACGATAGACGTGAGCCTCCCTCTCTCCGATTCTCCTTCGTCGACCCGTGTGAATGCAGGCTAAGCTCGACTGTCACAGATTCTTCTTTCGATTCGCCGCACAGAACGGGCCGCCATGTTCCCCTACAAAATGGAAGGAATAGCATCCTCACCGGCGTCGCTACCGCCTCCGATTCCCGCGCCGACGTGAGCAGCCCGTACTTCGATGACGCTGGTCGCGCATCGTCGCCACACGGCAGCGCTGGGACCCGAACCCCGACGAACGGCCCGTACTCGCCCGGCCTGCGATCAATGTCCGCCAAACAGGCCGACGGCTTCGAGGTCCAGACTTCCGGTGACGTGCCAATGCAGTCTTTCCAGGACGGCCTTCCTCCCCCGCCGCCCGTCAGCCACTCGTGGAAGAGGATAGACGCCTGGGCCGAAGAGAACTATCCCGAGCTTTGGGACCAACTCGGTGAAGGCGCCACCACCAACGACCTCAACGATCTCGAGCACCAGCTGGACTGCTCCCTGCCCCAGGACGTGCGAGAGTCGCTCATGATCCACGACGGCCAAGAGCGAGGAGGCATTCCCACGGGCATCATCTTTGGCTCCATGTTGATGGACTGCGAGGAGATCGTTCAGGAGTGGGATACCTGGAGGAGGGTCAACCACCAGTTCTTGCTTGACACCGCCAACGCCAAGCCAACCACGCCCTCCAAAGCATTTGGAGGAAGCAGTGAGGCGTCATCCTCGAAGCAGAAGCGATCTTCGTCGGCGTCATCCGCCGGCAACCCCGATGAATGGCGGCAGAGCCTCCTCGGTCGACAGGGCTCAGTGCCACCCAACGCTGTTCAGAAGGCGTACGCTCACGCGGGGTGGATCCCCTTGGTTCGCGACTGGGGCGGCAACAATCTGGCGGTAGACTTGGCACCGGGCCCCGGTGGCCGATGGGGTCAGATTATCCTTTTCGGAAGAGACTATGATACCAAATACGTCGTGACTCGCTCCTGGGCTGCATTCCTCGCACTCGTTGCCGACGACCTCAACAGCGGGAAGTGGTATGTGGATGAGGACAACGGCGAGCTCAAGCTGAGGGAATTTAAGGAGACGCGCATTGAGCCGGCCTATTTCAGCATCCTGCGGTGGAGGATGGACCAAAAATACGGACGCCGAGCGCCGGCAGCGGCCAAGCGCGCCTCGATGGCGGCCCCCAAGGCCGCGTCGCCCCTTGGCTCGCGATCAGCCTCGCCATACCAGAACCCAGCAGAGGCAAACGGAGATGTGCGCGGTCGGTCTATGCAGAGGCTCAGTGGATCGTCTCCCCTGACAAGTCCCATGCGACCCAACTACGGAAAGCCGCCTCCTCTGAGTAGAGTGACCGAGGAGTCCTCGATTCCCGAGATTCCCAGTGCCGAAATCGAGCCCAGCACTTTGGTCGAGGTGGAGACCCCACCAGCCAGCGACAACAGCAAGAATGGCGTCCGGATTTCGGCACTGGCACGCTCCGAATCGGACCTGATTAAGCTCAAAGACAAGGAGAACGAGGTACCTCCAAGTAAAATGAACGGCAAGCAGCCCGCAGTTGTCGACGATTCAATGAAGACGATCGAGATTTGAGTCGAGCCACTTGGCCGGTATTTCGAAACATCGGGGTGCGAAATATGCATATAGCACGATGGCATGACTTTATGTCTGCGAAGACCTCTTACCACCCATGGGGTGCATAAAGGCTCTTCTCGTACACACGTACATCACACACTCTCACACAAATATAGGCGTTGGAGGCGTCGCAACAGCCAAAGGAACATGGTCCTTAATGGTGGCTGATGGCTCAAGGGCAACACGGCAGTATCATAGTGGCGCGAGGACCAGCACATTTAAGGCCTTCACGCCCAGTTTTGTTCTAATTTCTTTCTGCACATTAAGCCAGTCCGCCAATGCGGCTTGTCTAGGGTAACGCACAAGGGAACAGGGCGGTGGTATTGTAGTTTATACATTCTTGACTTGCAGCGTTAAGCAAGCTGGTACTTGGGCCGTTTTGCCTCGGGCAGACTTGAACTATGCCGCGAGCGCTTGCTCGGCGCCACGTTAGCAGAGGGAATACAGAGAATGGCACGGTTTTGACAACACTGCCCATCGGGTCTGCCTTGCGCAGCTAACTTATTTTAAGCTGTCATATTGTGTTGATTGAGCCAACCAAGTTGACGTAGCAGCGGGAGTGGCGATGAGCTGTCGAGCAACGTCGATCAAGCCCCGTCATCTGCAGCCGGGCAAGGCTGCCTTAGCCTTGTCCAATCGCGTGCTTTCCTCCCGCCGCCCGGCGCTTAACGGCTGACTGGCGTGCAGTGCCGCCCCCAGCAGGCCGTCGCCGTGCATGTTGCCTCTCCTGGCGGGATGGCGGGATTGGATGGAGCGTGGTCCCGGCCCTCAAAAATACGGGACGGGGCGCCTCGGGTAGCAGGGTGTTGCCTGGGCTGGGAACAGGGCTCTGATGGGAACCAACATACAGAGACGTCGGGTCGTTAACGTGGCGAGGCGGGAGACACAGCGAATATTGCTAGGATGAAGGCGATGAATGTTGTTGGTTCTGTGCTGATTGCTGGAGCACTAGAGACGCTGCGGGGGGGAAGGTTTAAAGATATGTTGCCCCCTTGTGAAGTCGTCCTGTGCTTGGCTTCTTATGAGTTTCTTCTCTTTGCCTGCTTGTGCCCGCTTGGTTGTTTGCTATCTCAGTGACCCGGCGGTTGCCAC
The DNA here is from genome assembly GCA_024340795.1 of Tolypocladium amazonense. Taxonomy (NCBI): domain Eukaryota; kingdom Fungi; phylum Ascomycota; class Sordariomycetes; order Hypocreales; family Ophiocordycipitaceae; genus Tolypocladium; species Tolypocladium amazonense. Next base: position 187,738 of record JALHCE010000018.1, read on the forward strand.
TGCTGATGGGGTAAACAATCCGCTTCTTGTCTTTTCGGGGGCTTCTTCAAGAAGTTATCACCTCAACATAATCTCCTGGATATTGAGACAATCCCTCGCTCACCAGGTTCCCAGAAGTGAACCTAGTGAGGATGACACCACATCGATACATTCGTGTTGACCCGATAGATGGCAACGATACGAGGGGGGAACGTGAAGCCAGCTCCCGGACCGAATCCGTCACCTACGAACTCACAGATTTTAGTCCGAAGAGACAGCAAAAGAATAATGCGTCTAGAAAAGGATCCCGTGGCTGTTTATCCTGGCTCCGGGGCGGCGACGGTAGCGGTAACGGTAAGCCTCTCTTTTCGTTCTGGCTGCCCATGACTCCGTATCTAACACGGCATAGGCATCGAGCACGGCTGGAAGCCTTTCTCCCTCACCGCGCCAGCACTCCTTGGCCTCGCCACGCTCTCGCTGCTCATCGCTGCGGCCATCGAGGTACTCGCAAGGCGCAGCAAAGCGAACGGCGGGCTGGCGTTGGCGCCGACGTTCGACGACATACCGAAGTGGCCGTTGTTTGCGTCCAAATACGTGCCCAACACTGTGGCGGTCCTATACGGCCTGCTCTGGCACTGGGTCGACCAGGATGTCAAGCGCATGCAGCCGTGGTTCGAGTTGTCGCGGCCCGGCGGCGCAAGGGGCGAGGACTCGCTGTTCTTGGAATATCCGTACGATTTTATGGCGTTTGTGCCATTCAAAGCAGCCAAGAGGAGGTAAGTTGTTCTCCTGAAAGGACCAGCCTCGCTTTGGATGTCGTCATCCGGAGCCCTCTTTCTCCGATGGCTTTCGGGCTGGTTGTGTTTATTGTCTCGACCATCAAATGCCTTTCACGCAAGTCTTGCGATAACACTCGCCGATAGGCATTGGCCGGTTTTCCTCTCCGGGACTACTGCATTGATTGTATTCTGGGCCATCACGCCGTTTCAGAGTGCAATCTTCGGTACCGGCGTGGTACAGCGCGCAGAGAGCGTGAAAATCACCAGCTCCGAGCTCCTCCCCCTCAACCAACAGAGCAGTCTCGACAACAAGTTCCTTATGACCGGATATGAAATTGGTTGGCTTGGCCAGCGATACCCACCTTTTATGACTGCCGACTACGCGCTTCTTCCCTACTACGTGGACGCGGACCCCGCGCCGAGAAGATCCGAAGCAAATTGGACTGCAACTACGATGAAATTATCGACCGAATTAACATGCTGGCCGGCGAACATTTCAAAAAAAGTGCCCAACGAGGACGAAGAGGACAAAACGGACAAAACAATGCCCCAGCCGCCCAAGCCGCCCCAGCCGGACCAGTTCTACTTTCTAAACGGCCACGGATGCAACGCCACCATTACAGTTCCTACTACTGATAACTACACCATGCAGTACATCGGCTACTACGCGAATGGGTGGTCGACACTTGCATTGCAACCTTGGAATTGTCCGAAGACACCCGATTCCGTACATCAATTCTTGGCTATATGGAGGGGTCCGGGCTCTGTCCCCAATGTGACGGCCCTGTACTGTCAACCACGTTATTTCAAGCAAAAGGTCATGGTAACCGTGAGCGCGGATAGCCTGATCCCACACAATGAGTCCATTAAACCTGTCGCAGGCCGCGAGCCATTAACGGACTCAGAGTTCAACTCGACCCTGTTTGAACATCTCCTTGCAACCGGCATGCCGGGAGACGATCTCCCAGTCATAGACCGGCCTCTCAGCTGGCCCATCAAGCCGGGCCAGGGTCTAAGCAAGTACCGACTAAGGGATCCATCGAATATGGTCGTCTTTGCCCTTGCGGGACAGAACTTATCGGTTGGCGCTTACAGCCAACCAAAAGTTCTCGAGAAGGCGTTCGATCGTGCTCACAAATATCTCTTTTCGGTGGCAGTCAGCCAAATACTTGTCAACGGAACTACCAACAACACAGCCTTGTCAGCATATCCCTTACGGGGAATCCTTGTCAGCAGAGCTTTTTCGACTGTGGTTGAGTCCCTCCTTGCCGCAAGCGCCGTTCTGACCATTGGTGTTCTGTGGCTGTGCCATAAAGCACCCTGCCATCTGCGCGAGAACCCCAGCTCCATTTCCAGACTAATGGATATCTTTCGAAACAGCACCGATGTGCTCAGTGCCTTTCGCAAGCTCGATACCGCCAACCACAAGACACTCTTCACGCTCTTTCAACATGATCTCTTTAGACTTTCGCCTTTTTACGGTACAGATGGTCGCGGATTACGCATCGAGAGGCTGCTTGAAACGGATCTAGGCAGCGTCAATCGCAAGTTGGATGCGTCAGAAGCAAACTACGCTCCAATTCGACCTTTTGCTCTGACTCGCAAGATGGGTTTAATCTCCCTCATCATTTTGTCAAGTGCCATTGCTGTTATTGCTTGGTTGAAGGCGCAGGAGGCGGCTCTGGGAGGTAAGTTGTGTTTCGATTCGGGAAAAGCTAAGATCTCATCCCTGCTCCAGGCCTGCCCCGACCGACCACCAACTTCGAGGTTCGACAGATCTTAGAGAACTACATACCCATGGCCTTTTCATCTCTGGTTGAGCCTATTTGGGTATTGCTCAACCGTCTTCTGTGTGTCATGCAGCCATTTCAGGAGCTTCAGGCTGGTAAGGCGCAGCTGAATAGGAGTATCGGCACAACGTACTCAGCCATCCCGCCCCAGCTGAGTATCTGGAGAGCCATCAAAGCACGCCACTTCCTTCTCGTTATAGTCTGCATAACGACCTTGCTGGCAAACCTCCTCGGCATTGGGCTCGGTGCCTTGTTCAACGAATCTGACACAACAGCGAGGTACCCCCAGGAATTGAACGCCATATTAGCCGCCAGGATTTCAAATGGATCTGTTACAGCCTTTCATAACACCACAAATAACCCCATGGGAGGGATATATCAGGACCACTTTTACGTCGCTATGGCAAATTTTTCTGATGGAATCCCGCTGCCGCCTTGGATCACGCCGGACTACTTTTTCCTGCCACACAACGTTGTTGCTGGTGACGGAGGCCTCCAAGGAAATATTTACAGCCTGCAGACACGAGGTTTCGGGGCGAGTTTCGAGTGCAAGCCTGTATTTGCTCGATCGGTCCCAAGCAGGCGACCCCCAACCCATACCTCTGGGAATGATCCCATTTGGCACGCTAATTGTTCGGACCCCATTCGCATTGCCGAAATGAACATGCGGCCACTTTATGTCTCCAACGATACAGTTAACAGTTCTACATCTGAACCCTATGCCACAGCATTTAGCTATGAAATGAGTCAGTATGACGTGGAAGAGTGTGATACCACGTTTGTGCTGGTCTGGGGTCGAACTCCTATGGCGATGAGCTACGCGGGACCTATGGAAGCCAGCTATGCGATATGCGAGCCGATCTTCGAAACAGCAATGTTCGATATTCTTGTTGATGCCTCAGGAAATGTCTTTTCCTACAACAGAACAACCGAAATTCAGTCTTCTCTGAACGTTACACAGAGTGACGCCCTTGTGAGGCGGATCTTAATAAATGCGAATACACAGATCTCAGAAGGGATTGGAAAGTGGCAAACCAACACCTTAACACCAAACTGGCTAAGCCATCTCATGATGATGAAAATAGGGTCTAGAGACTTCCTCGATCCAAAGAAACCCATCCCCGACCCCACGAAGTTGATCCCATATGCAAGCGACATCTACCGCCGATTGTTCGCCATTTTCGTTGGTCTCAACCAAGAATCATTGTTCGAGCAGGCTGAGTCAATTGATTCAGCGGCAGGGACTCGGTCTACCAAAGAAACGAGGATCTTTCTGGACCATACCGCGTTGATTATTGCATTGACGGTTCTCTCCATCGACGTCGTCGTCACGGTTCTGTTCTACTCAAGGACTACCTTCTTCTTGCCACGCATGCCCACCAACATCGCATCGATCCTCGCATACGTCGCTGCCAGCCGCATGATGAGTGATTCGAGTGGGAGCTTCCGAGAAGGTGACAATGTAACTTTCAGTTTCGGCCGGTATTTTGGCGCTGATGGATCAACGCATACTGGCATTGAGATGGATCCCCATGTTGTCCTGATCGATCCATCGTCGTTTGGAGAGAAGAAGTCGCTGTTGGACCGTCTACCTCCAGGTCTTCCGCGGCGAAAGAAGGCAGATCTACGCCCTGAACCTTAGTTATGAGACTTCGGTGGCGATGCCGGGTTTGCAGTTTAGGAAGCCAAACTACATGAACTCAGGATCATTCTAGGCAAGCAAGTGCTTGGAACTTTGATAATGAAATGACAAGGAGCTGGATTGGAATGAGGCTCAGATGCCATGGTATTCACTATGCCGGTTCTGTTGGGCCCGACTGCTACCACACCCCTGATCTCAGCATGAGCTCTTGATAAAGCATGCCTACGCCACAGGGATTTGCAACTAGTAATTTCCCGAGTCGCTTTTATTGATTGCTATACAGGAACAGGTCTATGGAAGTAAATCGCCTCCATCCAAGTGTCAGTGGTCGATCGAATTGAAAGATATACAAGCAGAACTAAACATCATCAAACACCATGCTGATGCATCATGCAGACAGAAATCTTGGGCGGTCTTTCCAAATCCCGACGAGAGCGCACTGCTCTACAGCGGTGACATGGTTGCATCTCCCACTCATCGTCACCGCATTCCTAGGCAGCGACCCGAACAGCACGACGCATGGCTCGCTTGGCGTCCTTGTGGGACATGTTCAGGGTGGAGGCCTGGCCCGGCGCGCACTTGACGCCCTCGGACATGAACTGGACCGGAGTCCAGCTACCGCTGCCGCAGCGCTGGAAGGAGTGTCCGTCAATGCAGTTCCATGTGCCCTCAGAGTCGCACGGGGTATAGGCAGCAAAAGCACCAGCGGGCGCGTTGCCATTCGTGGGAGCAGGGCTGGGGGCGGCAGACGTAGCGGCGGCAGGCTGAGAGACCGTAGCGTCAGACTGGGCCGGGGCGTTGGTGGGAGCGACGGATGAGACTGCAGGCGCCTTGGAAGTGACCGTGATGAAGGCACCACCGGGAATCGACTTGGACGGCTTAGCAGGGGCCTGGGTGACCTGGGAAGTGGGAGCCGGAGTCGCGGCAGGAACAGTTGGGTTGGCTGCGGAAGAAGAACCGCCGTTGTTGCCGCCGTTGTTGCCGCCGTTGTTGCCGCCGTTGTTGCCGCCGTTTCCTTGAGGGCATGTGGCGGGAGGTGCCTTGAGCGCGGACTCAACGCCGAAGCGGCTCACATCACTTCCCGGGCTGGGGAACTTGACGTCCGTTCCCTCTGCCGTCGTGCAGCCATTGCCAACGTTGGCAACAAACATGTCGGGCAGAGTGTTCATGAAACCGCTCGAGCCACCGGAGCCGGTCACGGTCAATGGAGCACAGTTCATGTACATCTCTCGGTTTCCGATCTTGTTGAACCAAGTCCAAGCCAGCGTATAGTTGCCGCTGGCCAGCTCGTTGGGGATGGTGAAGTCGTACTTGTCAGGGGCCGACAGACCGGCACCACCTGCCAGGTTGCCCTCTACATTTCTGGCCGGGCAACCACCCTCGATGGACTTGATGACCTTCCAGACAGAGTTTTTGGTGGGCTTGAGGTCGGTAGTAACCGAAACCTGGCAAGATCCTCCACCGTGGACCGCGGAGCCAACGAAGGCAAGGTGCTGAGTGCTTCCTTGCGCGTAAACATTGCTGGCGCCTTGGGCGTCGTAAGCTCCGTCGCGCATCTTGCAGGGGAAGTTACTGCCATCGGCATTCAATGGGCTATTGTCCAGGCTAGTCTTGCCATAAGGCACGGGATTGCTCATCAGCATGTGGGCGCTGCCGACGGTGGCCAGGCCACTGAGAACGAGGGGCTTCATGAACATTTTGTCGAAGGTTGGATATCGATGCCGTCGTCGATGTTGAGAATCTAAGCGTTCCAGACGGAAGATTCTGAAAGTTTATGTGGTTGTGAAAGTCGTCGAGACGAATCCGGATGGGACAAGAACCTCGGGTCCTTTGAAATTTCGGATGATAGTGCAGAACTGGAGCAGAGACAAGTCAGTATAAAATCCAACGTGTGTCACGAACGCCAACAGCTCAAGACAAACCCTTCGCTTGCTACTATGCAAGCAACGGCTGGTTGTGGAGACTTACAAGAACCGGCAGGTCAGACGGTCGAACACGCGAGCTGTGGAACACACCGGTGTTGCGGAACGTGGGATTTGGGTCGAAGAGCCGGGAATGAAGAAGAGTTTTCGATGAATCAACAAGGTCTAGCCTCGGAAAGGAATGAGTGAATGAATGTCGTCAACGACGAACCACTTCAAGTTGAAGGAATGAATGGGAAGACTGATGCTGTCTGAAGAGGACAAGACGGGTTGACGATCTGGGAGAGGGTGAAGCTCTTATAGCAGGACGTCGGTCCGTTCCTGGGAGTGGCCATCGGTGGCGTCTGGAGACGTCACCTGGAAGCTAGAACTAGACAAGGAAGGAGAAACGCAGCGATATAGCCAGGGCTCCAGGAGCAGATCATGGATTAGGAGTCATTGGATGAGAGCCAGGGCTGGTGAAGGGGTCCCTGCCATCGTACCGCCAGATGGCACGCATTCGTGTGCTGGGGACTGGAACGACAAACGGAGAGTGAGGGGCGAACCAGTACATCGCGAGCATGGAGCTGAGTCCTGGACGTTTCGAAGCGCGGTGAACCAGGTAGGGGCTCCACGTCGTCAAAGGGAGGACCGTCGACGAGCCCGTGATAGGCCAGCAGGCGGGTTTCAGAGCCGCACAAGCCACGACTAATGATCTGTAGCTCAGCAGCGAAGACCCCCGTCCGATGAGCCGGCAGAGTGGCATGCGTCTGTCGCCACCCCGGCGGTGCGGCCCCTGATGGGCCATCTTGGCTTGCTTGGCTCTCGTCGGCCGCGCGCGGGCTAGATGCTGGGATGGGGCTGGTATGGAGCAGCCAAGCCGGACGGAGCATGCAAGTTACGGGGTGCTTAGTAGCGCAGGGATCGGCGGCGTACAGGATGTCTGTCGGGTCGGCGGAATCTGCAGTTGACGAGAGAAGAGGTGGGATGAAACGGCGTCGACATTGGCCGTGGACCATTGCTCATGCATGGATGGTTGACTGATTTTCCAGAGTCCAGTCGGCAGGCACGCCCAGCCTGTCAGATGGCACCGTCCAGGCATGAGAAACAGCAAAGCAAACAAAACATCTCGCACTCGGTCTTCACAACCCAAGGTACGGAGTACCTAAGGGAACACCACGCTGCCTGTTTCCTTGCTGTGCTCACCTCGTCCATGCGAATCGTCGTCGTGTCCTGTCCCCGGTCGATGGTGGCTGCCAATCATTTCTCTCCAACACCCCAGCCACCACGCCTCTCCCGACCGCCATGCAGGTGGTTACCCACCAGTCACGCTCCCGAACCGCCACAAAGGGTGAGACAACCCGCCACTACTGAGCCTGGGGGAATGGGGGTGCTCTGGGCTGAAGGCAGCTGCATTCCAGGTTTTCGTCTGCCTTGGATGCCAGTGTTCACCGCCGGGCACCTGGTGGTTGGGCGAGCGACTTCAGCCGCCAAAACACGCCCGCCAAGCTTGACGTCCACCCCTCATGCCCTGTCGCGTTTTCGAGTAGACAAAATACCCGCCGATCCTTGACTCAACGGCACCACTTGAGGGGCACACATAACCACGATGATGAAGTCAGGGGCTGCCCCTCTTCAGTGCCAAGCGGCTCTTCTCGTGCTGGAACGGGGCGGGTCTTCGCCCTGAGCCCGAGAGAGGGGGTATGGGGGGCTGCTGCAGGGGCGAGGGGTCAGCTTGCCATCCCGCCCACGCAGCGCGGCCCCTCAGTGGAAAGGTGGCAGGCAGAGCGACCTGCCGCGGCTCCTGGTTCCCAGCACGAAAAGCTCCGACGCTTATCAGGAATTTCGCAGCCAGCCATGCACCAGGCGCTTGTTATAGGCGAGACACGGTCGCAGGCTTTGCGGCGTCGTCAGCCTTCATGCGTGGCATTGTAAGCATTGTTCGCATCCGTGGCTGTGCCACTGCTTTTCTTGATCGCGAGGGGAGGCGAGACAGAGTGTCAGATCTGTGAGCTTGTCGCCAGATCCCTGGCTTGGCCAGTATAACTCCCAGGGCTGTTATAGCCAACCGGTGTGAGCTAGCAGAAGGCTTGAATGGGATCCATCCAGCCTTGAGAGATCGAGCCCGCGCGAGATCTAAGGTAGGATTGCATTGCCTGCGCTGGCCCCTTCTGATGCAAGGGCCAGAGAATGCCAGGGGTTTCTCCGGACAACGGGGCAGTCAGCCTAGGCTAGGGGTCCCCCTAGGCTATATTCCCGCTGGCCCGACCTTATTGCCCGTTCTGGCAGTTTTGACAGCAGAACCTTCATCGCGAGTGGAGGACACCTGAAGGTGACCCACCTGATGTTTAGCGCCACCCAGCTTTCGCCCATCGCAAATTGGTGCAGACCGTGAGCACTCGCACCTTCGACGTATGCTTATGCGAGTACGAAACGGATTATCTCCGGTTACTGCTTGTACAACCTCGAGAGTACCAATGTATCGCTTATATGAAAGAAGCCAGTACTTGACGGACGGAGTGGTCGATGACAAAGTCACTTTCCATTCCAGTCACAAAGACCTGCCTCGGCTTGAGTGGATGCTTCCGTTCCCACCGCCAGTTCTCTTGCGCTGACTTGCTTTTGCTTCCATCCATGACAATTTGGGCTGCCGGGTACCTTTGGGGGAACTCTAGGGCCTGATTTGGTTCCAATTTTCTGACCTCGCAGCGCGTGATTGAGATGGCATCAGCTTTCTCCCATTCCCTGCTTCACAGGGGTCTTCGAACAGAGTGTATGAATCGTCTAGCGATATCCGAGCTTGACATATTGCAATTTGGTCCAACGGAGCAATACTATTGTATGGAGTACGGTGTCGTAATTATCGTCGTGCGGTGTGGAACGACTCGATATCGCAGCGCAAGCGTGGGTGGAGCCAAGTCTCGGTGGGTCACCCTACCACGCCTTAGTGAAACGCAACCGAGTTTCAAGCTGAGCATCATCTGGCCATCGACGCTTCTTTTGGCAGGCCACGGCTTCTTGGCTCGCGCAGGGCGTCCGGAGGCGAGCGAGAACAGGAGCGGGAAAGGCTTTGAGGCTCGAGGCTTCCCACTGCAGCGCTTCTTTGATGGCATCATGCTTCGCCATGGCACCAGCCCTTGCAGGTCTAGCCAGCGCGTCGTCTCTTTTGGCGCAGGAATACGTAGCGGATTGTGCGGCGGCACGAGTCGCCCTGACCATGGGATGAATTTTTGACGTATCTGAAAAACATGAAGCTGTTGAGTTCGTTTCGACCCCTCTCCTGGGTGGCCGCTTGCGCGACCTGCAGGTACAGGCTTTTGCGTAATGCAGTGGCCGCGCCGTGGCCGCAACTCGTCCCAGAACTCTTCAAGGAAGCCGCCAACTGCATAAGCAGGTACCCGGCGATCCTCGACATCGTTACGGCGGCCAGCAAATAGACCAGATCCGATGGAATGGTCCTGGCGCTAAACCACATTGTGCACCCTACTCCGTACTGGCCACAGACTTGAAGTCGCACCAATGCTCGTAGGGAGCCTTCCAATAGCCAGCATATCCCAAGCCGCCGTGGCGCAGCGAGACGTCAACGCATCTTCGGCGCGTGCGCACGACAGCCGCGCATCCCGTATCAGCTTCATTACTCGTCCGCACCTCGCAAATGTCGGCGCTAAATGAGCGACGAGCCCACGTGTGCGGGCAGCGGAGCCGTTGTGCAGCAGCTCCGTCGCGAATGGTCTGAGCAAGCGCTTCTCGAGACACCATTCAACCCCGTCGGTATGCCCGGTCGAGTTGAGGTCCAGAACCAAGACCTCATCTCTGTGCCTTGTTTTTGCGCCTGCAGCTGCCCGGATGGGCCATTGCAATATAGAAAGGAGCCCGGTCACTGCATGAGAACCAGAGGTCGAAGAGGGTCAGACGGTTGCTTCAAATGAATGCCCTGCCAGGCATCATCACACCCCCGCTCCATCCCCCCGCTTGCTGAATCGTCTGAACTTGACGTCTGGGATTCCGGTAGCACCGGAGAGGCGGTTCCTGGACAAGCAAGGTGCAGCATGAATGATCTTCCCGACGAACTCACTTGGATTGGTACATGAAGAGTTGCGACCTCCGTGCTGCCCTACAAGCCGGCTCCACTGCCCTTGGGACAGCATGCCGGCCGAAAGCCGAACAGTCGAGCCCCCCACGACAATTTCCGATTTTGACAGGTCCGACATGCGGGTGCAACGTTTCTCACTCGGCGGGCCCAAGGTGCATATAGGACTGGTTCATGAGGTATTATGCGGTGTGATATTGCGACAGTGGCATGGGAATATAGGAGGAGCAGGCAGTGCCTTGTCATAACTAATCGCCCCTTCAATTTCATTTTCAAGGCGCCGAAATGCTGATTTTTATTATTATTAATTTTTTTCTCTCTTCAACTGAAGTTCCGAAAAGTCACTGCGAACTGACAGAGTTTGCCTTCCCGCAAGTCTTGCTGGCTTCCAAAGGACTCGGCTGTCCTGCCAGTCGGTGCGTCAGTTGGGAAACCCCCCGGCTCGTTCTTTGCTTCAATCATTCGGGATGCAGTATTCGAAAGATTCGGCGCTTGGTTGATCTAGCAATATTTTCTTTTTATTCTTTGTGCTTTATGCTTCGCGGCCTTATCTTCTATCCACGATGCATCCCACAGGTGACGGCTGGCCAACTGTTTCGATAGCGCTGACCGACCGCCATGCCAACACGGAGGCTTGCTAGAATGTGGCCGTATCATGTGGTCATCTGAGAGATCCTTGTTTGCAGCACGCAGGCGCTTTGAGTCAAAGACGGACAGGCCTTTAAAAAGCGACGTTCATACCAGGAGCTCGCCATCGCAACCTGAGACTGACGTGTTAGCAGACACACCGTGGTTTTGCGATAAATAGGGGCAAACTGACCGTCGCCGAATATCAGCCCTCCCCGTGTCCACATCGACATTTTGTTCTTGACAAAATCCTCAAAGCACCATTCTACCTTTTCCAGGTCTTCGGGGCTGAGGAAAATATACACCGATGTGTCTTTGACCTGTCCAGCGGCCTCCTTGCCGTCCTTTTCATGCAGGAGCTCGACCTTGACCTGTTCGAGTACATACTCCGGTCCCTCGAAGTCGTCCAACTTCTTCATGTTGGCATCTGTCAGGCCCGTTGCATACACGCCACGTACAGTACACCCTTTCTCGGATACCACGCCGGGATAGTCAGCATCCTTCACACGATGGCGACGGTGATCGTGAAGAACTGCGGGAGTGAAGGTATGAAGATCTTGGATGACCTTGGGTGGTGCCTTATGTCCATAGCACACACTGAAGAAGACTTCTGGGGCCATCTATCGTTCTGTCAACACTTGCCAGTGCGGTCTAGTAGGAAACATGTCGCTAAAATTTACCAGTGTGCCTACGGGAGTAAGTATTGCTGCTCGTGTAAGCTGAGTGCGACAAAGACTTTGATCATACCATAGAAGAAGGCTGTGTACTCCCCGCTCATCTCGTCTACTGGACAGTACTGAAGATTCGGCTTAGGGAGCAAGACATTCAGGAATAATCCGAATGGCGCTTGGGTCGGAGTTATTGCAGCCAGTCAGCCTGCATTAAACCAGAAAACGACGTGTGTATCGCTTTGCGTGCCTCTTTTCAGGTTGTGACTGCGGAGAGTTGATGGAACAAGCAGGGGAACCCCTCAGGGGAACAGCTTTATAGGGTAGGTAGTGAGCCAGCGCCGAGCGGCGTCCCACTCCGAATCGGAGAGGCGGGGCTTGGTGGTGCGTCCCAAGCTTTGGCCGTTGAAAGGAGCCGCGACAACAAAGAGCATCTATGGCGTATGCCGAGGAAGAGAATTCGTGCTGGTTAGCGCTCGCTGATGAAAGAGCGCATATGAAGCAATGAAGACTTGTATCGCGGATAGGCGCACTTGCAACCCGAGAACCAAGCTCTAAGTTACCTTTATGGCCAGGTTTTCTACTTAAACGATAAGAGTTGAGGCGTACCGATAAGATAAGGATGCTTATCGCGGCCCGGCTCCTACATTCACGCCCTGACGCCCACGTAGCGCCGGAATTTAGTTATTGCAAGGCCTAGCGCCATTGGAATTGGCGACCACGGCCCCCGGATTCGCGGTTCTTGTAAATTTCAACGCGAGGCGTCTTCACATAAACGCTGCCAGACCAAGCGCTGCAGGCACCGCCGAGCTGCATTTCCACCACCACGACCCGTCGAATTCGAATTCGACGCTGCAGACGACTTTTCCCGAGCGGTGAAACTTCACATTTGCTGCGAAGTTTTTAGATCTGCGATTTCATCAGCCGTCTTGGCGCAACCGAGAACTGCGCGACAGCCTCGCGATCCACTCGCCTCGACATCCCCCGCCGTCAAGGTCTGAGCAGCACGACGCCATACCTCCCCTTGAATGGATGGAATGGTAGCGTCTTGTGGATGCTGATGATGAAGCCATGTCGGGCACTACTATTGACGACGTCGTGAGACGTCTCAGCACCGCAGAGCTAGGTAAGCTGTCGTCGGCTCCCGATCAGTACTCTGCGCCGCAAATCGAATCCGATGCCATCACGCCAGCATGATTCGGCTGACATCGCGGGGAATATAGATGCCAAACTAAAGCTGGAGGCTGCGACCACGTTGCGCGACAGCCTAGACCATTACACGAGCGGGCCCATTTACACACCCTTTCTAAAACGGTTAATGCCCATCTTCATCAACATCTTGCGTGGATCATGTATTTTTCAAAGCAACTCCCCGGAGCAGGTAAGCTCAATCGCAGCAAATGGGTACAAGCCTTTTCCCTCTGACAGAGATGCCAGAAACTCCGCCACTGCATCTTGGAAGTCCTCCACCGACTGCCGACCGCGCCTGCCCCCGCCGAGCCTTTCGAGCCTTACGCCGAAGAGATATGCGACTTGTTGATGCAACTAGTACGAACAGATAACGAAGATAATGCGACTCTGTGTGTCAAGATCACCTCGGACATTATGCGCCATCAGCACAAGGTGCTGCAGGGCAAGGTCCAGCAGTTCCTGTCCCTCATTCAGGAACTCTTCGAACAGATGGAAAAGGTCGTTCGGGAGCAATTGGATAATGCACCGTCGACAACAGCCCCGCAAACTGGTGCGCCGTCGACACCTGGGAGCTCGCAGACGAACTTTCAATCTCCGCGACCTGGATCGCCAGTGGCGTCGGTGTCAGACCTCGGAGCAGACCCGCAGCAACAGAATCGGCCCCTTCTGAAAGGCATGCAGTCGTTCAAAGTCCTCTCAGAGTGCCCGATTATCGTGGTTTCCATTTTCCAGATCTATCGCACTACGGTATCGCAGAACGTGAAGGCTTTCGTCCCCTTGATCAAGGGCGTCCTGTTGCTACAGGCGAGTGCTCAGAAGCAAGCGCACGCCGATGCTGCGGCAAAGGGCCAAATCCACACCGGCGTGAGCCCTGCTGTCAAGAATAGGGCAGCGTTTGGCGAGTTTATCACGGCCCAGGTTAAGGTCATGAGCTTCCTTGCCTACCTCTTGCGCCAGTACTCCTCGCAACTTCAAGATTTCCTGCCGACACTGCCGGAAATTGTTGTTCGACTCCTCAAAGACTGCCCCCGCGAGAAGTCTGGGACCAGGAAGGAGCTGCTCATCGCTATTCGTCATATTATTAATTACAATTTCCGGAAGATTTTCCTGCCCAAGATCGACGAACTGTTAGATGAACGAACCCTGACTGGCGACGGCTTGACGGTCTACGAGACTATGAGACCGTTGGCATACAGCTTGCTCGCCGATCTCATTCACCATGTTCGAGACTCGCTCAGCCCCGAGCAGATTCGAAAGACCGTAGAGGTCTACACGAGAAATTTGCAGGATAACTTCCCTGGAACGAGCTTCCAGACGATGAGTGCGAAGCTGCTTCTCAACATGGCAGAGTGCATTGCAAAACTGCCAAACAAGGTAGACGCGAGGCATTATCTCATCATGATCCTAAATGCCATCGGCGACAAGTTTGCTGCCATGAATCGTCAGTACCCCAACGCCGTCAAGCTCTCCAAGCAGTATCACCAGCAGGCAGACGCAGGCACGCCGGAATCTTACCTCGCAGACAAGGAGAACCATCCTGACTGGGACGAAACGGACATCTTCTCTGCAGTCCCCATCAAGATCTCCAACCCCCGCGACAGAGGCGCCGATCCGGTCGTCGACAACAAATTTTTGTTCAGAAATCTCATGAATGGGCTGAAGAATACTTTCTACCAGCTGAGGACATGCAACATCGGCACTCCCATTGATCCACAGAACGCGCCGTCGCATTGGCAGGATGTGTCGTACGGCTTCACCGCGGAGGAGGTCAACGTCATCATTAAACTATTCCGCGAGGGCGCTTATGTCTTCAGGTACTACGAGATCGAAAAGCCTGCCACCGAGTCCCAGTACATGTCCCCCGTCGAGTACATGGCGAATTTTTACATGGTTTCCAGCAGCAAAGAGGAGAAAGACCTCTTGGAAACGTTCGCCACGGTCTTTCACTGCATCGATCCCGCCACCTTCCACGAAGTTTTCCAACAGGAGATCCCACGACTTTACGACATGATCTTTGAGCACACCGCGCTGTTACATATACCCCAGTTTTTCCTTGCCAGTGAGGCAACTTCGCCGAGCTTTTGCGGCATGCTCCTTCAATTCCTTATGGAACGGATCGATCAGGTAGGATCGGCCGACGTCAAGAAGTCCTCTATCCTGCTCCGTCTTTTCAAGCTGGCTTTCATGGCAGTCACTCTTTTCGCCGGTCAGAATGAGCAGGTACTGTTGCCACACGTTGTCAACATTGTCACCAAGTCTATCGAGCTGTCAACAAAGGCAGAGGAGCCAATGAACTACTTCCTCCTGCTGCGCTCCTTGTTCAGGAGCATTGGTGGCGGAAAGTTCGAGCAGCTCTACAAGCAGATTCTGCCTCTACTTGAAATGCTGCTGGACGTTCTCAACAACCTTCTCATGGCGGCCAGAAAACCCTCCGAGCGGGACCTGTACGTCGAGCTGTGTCTCACTGTGCCTGCCCGACTAAGCCATCTGCTGCCGCATCTGAGCTTTTTGATGCGCCCCCTCGTCGTCGCACTCCGAGCAGGAACCGAGTTAGTAGGCCAGGGACTTCGAACTCTAGAATTGTGCGTCGATAACCTGACGGCGGACTATTTGGATCCCATCATGGCACCGGTGATTGACGAGCTCATGACTGCACTGTTCAACCACCTCAAACCGCACCCCTACAGCCACTTCCACGCCCATACAACCATGAGGATCCTCGGAAAACTTGGCGGCAGGAATCGCAAGTTCATGACCGGCGCCGTACCACTGACTTACAAGGGCTACGCCGACGATTCATCCAGCTTTGACATGCGACTCATTGGATCCAAGAAAGATCGCGCGTTTCCAGCCGACCTGGGTATCGACTTTGCCATTCAAAAACTGATGGAGGTGCCCAAGCCTGGCAAGAACAACCCAAATCGCCAGTATGACGAGTACTACAAGAAGCAGGCTCTACATCTCATCAAGTCACAGCTCAAGTTGCGGATTGGATATGATCAGCTTCCAGACGATTTACCGAGGGTCGTGCGCTTGCAAGCCCAAGATCTGCTGACGCGGAAGATGGATATCAACTTTGCGCCATTTGAAGTCTCCAACCGGGAAAAGTCGATTCCGAAGAAAGACGAGCAGGACAAGACGACCAAGAGCTTGTTAAAGGCGATCATGTTCGCCGAGTCGATGCCGGAGTTTAAGGAAGATGCGGACTCGTTCCTCCTCGATGTCTGCCGGCACTTTGCCCTAGTGGAAGTTGGTCGATCTCTAGTCGATCTAAAGCGCAACTTCAGCCCCTTCGATCCAAAGGCTGGTGAAGGCCCCTTGCACATTGATACGAGAATTTTGTCGGACGCCATTGTCGAATCTCTTGCTTCAGACCACCCTGACGTTCGGGAGGCAGCGAAACGAGCGATCCAGGAGCTCTACAAATGCGCGGCCATCATCTTCGGCTCGGAGAACAACGTTGGCCGTCTTCCACTCTTCAGCCATCTCAGCAGCACTTTTTGTCACAGCTGCTATGAAGAAGAGTGGTTCACTAAGACGGGCGGCGCCTTGGGTATCAACTTTTTGCTGACCGAGCTCGACTTTGGCGATGCATGGGTGGCATCCAAGCAAACTGAGTTCATCCGTGCCCTGATGTACGTCATCAAAGACATGCCTCAGGATCTACCGGAAAAGACTAGGTGTCTAGCGCAGACGAGCCTGGAGGTTTTACTGAAACGCATCACGAAGAACATCAAGAAGGAGGATGCACTGCCCATCCCGCAGCCGCCAGGCCAGCCTCCAGTGAAGCAGCCTCGCCTCGCTCAGATTTGCATGCAGTTCAATAACGAACTTTCGCACATGAACAAGTTTGTCCGTGAGACGGCAAAACAATCCCTTGAGCTCGTGGCCAAGGCTGCAGGGTGTGAGGTCTGGGAGCTCCTGGACCCCTACAAGGAGAGATTCTTGCAACCTATCTACTCAAAGCCTCTCCGTGCGCTACCCTTCAGCATCCAGATTGGCTATATCAACGCCATGACGTATCACATGAGCCTCAAGAACGACTGGGTCAAGTTTGATGACAACCTCAATCGCTTGCTCATGGAATCGCTGGCTCTGGCAGATGCGAACGACGAGTCGCTGGCCAACAAGCCGGCGGAGTTTCGGACGCACGAGCACATTGTCAACTTGAGAGTTTCGTGCATTAAGCTTCTCAGCACGGCCATGACATTTGACGAATTTTCCAACAACCCAACGAAGGGCAAGATTCTCTCTGTGTTCTTCAAGTGTCTGTACTCAGAGTCCAAGCCAACCATTGCGGCGGCCAACGATGCTTTGAAGTCAGTCCTCGCGGTCGACAGGCGGCTGCCAAAGGACTTGCTACAAGGTGGTCTGCGTCCCGTTCTGCAAAGCCTCTCGGATCCAAAGAGGCTAAGCACGCATGGCCTTGATAACTTGTCAAGACTTCTCAAGTTGCTCACAAGCTACTTTAAGGTCGAGATTGGGGCTCGGCTGCTGGACCAGATCGAGTCTATCGTGGAGCCCAACGCGTGGCAACAAATTTCGTTCACCTTCTTTGAGCAACATCCTCAGATGAAGGTTATTTCCGCCATCCTCAACATCTTTCATCTCCTGCCCGCCCCAGCTGAGGCGTTCAAGGAACGCCTCATCGACTGCTTCCTTGGGCTTGAGAATAAACTGAGAAGGACCATTCAGTCTCCCTTCCGTGTTCCGATGTACCTGTATTTGAACAGGTACCCTAAGGAGATTTGGACGTACTTGCTTGAGAAGCTGGATGACTTGAAATACGGGCGACTACTGGCTCAAGTCTTGCGTCATCCCGACAGCACAGCTCTCAGAGACGTCGCCGCTGAAAACATCGAGGGCCTGATGAGCAAGTGCAATGAAGTGATGGCTGCCAATAATGAGAAGAAGTTCGTCGCTGTCGTCAACACCATCCACGTCCTTGACTCAATCAGTCATTCAACGAGCGCTAGTGGCTGGATGGACAAGAAAGAGAATATCTCTTGGCTGAAGACTATTGGCAAAGACTTGGAGAATCACCTCCGAAGTTATACACTTCCAGCCAGCCTCCGTCTGCCTGCGTATCAAGCCGCGGAGCAGTTGATGAATGTCCTCGTCACGGCTCTCGACAGAAACCCCAAAGACTTGGATTCTTTGCTCAATCTGATCGAATCCGTGACAAGTGATGAACTTCGCTCTACGCAATCCTTGTTCTCCTTCATATACGGCAAGATCATCTGCAGCGACTCAATGGACTTTTGGAAGACGACTTTCTTGCGATGCCTGGACACCTATTCAGGGAAGGTCGCGTCGAACAAAACGAAGTACTTCCTGTTGCACTACATTGTCAACCCCATTGTGGCCATGGACGTCATGCGACACTGGAACCATCCGGAGCCAAACAGGGCGCAGCGACTCATGGATAGGTCTGTGATTGATGCTGTCAGCACTAAGATCTGGAAAGTCCACCCTGAGATGGCGCCTGATGATCAAGCGCAGCCTGGCATTGACCACACTAGGTTCGAGGTTCTCCAACTCTCTGCCATGCTCGTCAAATACTACCATACCACCCTCCAAGAGGCCCGCAAGGATATCATCAAGTTTGGGTGGACCTTCATCCGCCTCGACGACGTCATCAACAAGCATGCGGCGTATGTGGTGATAGGATACTTCATCGCACACTACGAGACGCCTCCAAAGATCGTCAGTCAGGTCTACCTCTCCTTGCTCAAGACGAATCAGAACGAGGGGCGAGCGCTAGTGACGCAGGCCTTGGAACTCATCGCGCCTGTTCTGCCCAAGAGATGTGGAAGCGGTCCAACTGAGCGGAACGCGCCATGGGCTGTTGCGCCACGACGAATTCTTGCCGACGAGGGCCAGAACGTGCAGCAAATGACTAGTATCTTCCACTTCTTGGTCAGACACCCAGAGTTGTTCTTTGACGCGCGAGACAAGTACGCTACCTTGCTCATTACATCATTAAGGAAGGTTGCGGCTCCGCCAAACCCTTCTCACGAAAGCAAGAAGCTCGCCTTGAACATGATGTGGCTTATCTGGACCTGGGAGCAATGGCGAGTTGAAGGCAGGAGCTCGCCGACCCTTGCAGCACGAGAGCTGTCCTTGTCGCCGAACTCGAAGAAGCGCAAGCTGGATGCGGATCTGCCCATGTCTTCGCCTCCGTCTGTCAGGCAGACTGCCCCAGGGGAGCGCAACGACTATCAAATCCCCCAGATATTCCGTCAAAAGATGATTAAGTATCTCGTGGAATTCATCGCGCAACTCAACGAGCGATACCAGCTGCCGTCGGCAAAGCCCCGGGACACCAGCACTACCTCTGTCCCCCTGCCGCCACCAAACACTGAGCTCTGCAAGAAAGCCATGAGCCTGCTCTACAACTTGGTGCAGCCTCAGTATTGGGGCGATCTTGAGCTTGATCTGTTCCCTAATGTCACTGATGTCATTCTCGGGAGCGAGAAAACGCAAGCCATCCTCAACGCCGACCCAACGGACAAGGAGAAGTTCGACGAGAGATTTCTCACAAACATCATCAACACGCTGCAGGTTGTGCGAATTGTTCTCAACTTCAAGTCGGATGAGTGGGTGCAGAAACACTACACTGCGGTTCAGAAGGTACTGGAAAAGTGCCTGAAGTCCGAGAATCCTGAGATCCAGGATTGTCTGCATCTCGCCGACAGGACGTACGATGACGGTCGGGAATTGAAGGCTATCGTCAAGCGCGTTCTAGACGCAGTGCCTGAAGACACCCCTATGGAAGACGCGGACGCAGAGGGTGAAGCGGAGGTTCAAACGTCAGAAATCATTTCATATCTCTCGCAGGCCGCGACGGAAGCTATGAACAACACTGCCTATATTTCTGGCGTCAACCTTCTCTGGTCTTTGGGGAATCGCAAGCCGGCCATCATCGATCAGCACATTCCGTCTTTGATGAAAGCTCTGCAGAGCAAGCACGCCAGGGAGCATGTGCAACACTACAACGCCGTCGCGACTCAGGCTGCAGGCGCCAACAACCGTGCCCAAGACGGCAGCCCTACGCCGGGGGAGATGTCTACGTATGACTTGGACATTCAGACTAAACTGATGATCAAGGAGATCCAAACGGTGGCACTGCGCATGGAGCATCTCGGGGACAATAGGCGACCGTTCCTCAGCGTTCTCGCGACTTTGGTGGAGAAGTCCATGCATATCGAGCTCTGCACTGAAATACTCGGCATGGTCGAGGGGTGGGTGTTCCGGTCTGAAGGTACCTGGCCAACTCTTAAGGAAAAGACGGCTGTCCTCCACAAGATGCTGTCCTTTGAGCATAGGTCGGACCCGACGATGCTTTCTAAGTTCTTGGAGCTCGTTATCAGGATCTACGAAGACCCCAAGATCACGCGAACCGAATTGACGGTGCGGATGGAGCATGCGTTCCTCATCGGGACTAGAGCTGCTGATGTGGAAATGCGCAATCGTTTCATGGCCATCTTCGATAAGAGCTTGTCAAAGACTGCCAGTGTTCGCTTGTCTTACGTCCTGACTTCACAAAATTGGGACACGCTCGCCGACTCGTATTGGCTTGCCCAGGCTTCTCAACTCCTCTTGGGCGCAGTGGAGGTGAACGCAAATGTTCAGCTTCATCCAAGCGACTTCAAAATCATGCCTGCCTCTCAACTGGCCACTGTCTATCCAAGGGACAAGGAGCTGAGAGAACCCAACATGATGCCCGACGACAAATTTGAGTCTTTCATGGCGAGTCATCGTCGGTTCATTTCTGAGCTTGGCGAGGTCAAGGTCCGAGACCTCATCGAACCCCTAGTGCAGCTCCAGCATGTTGATAATCAACTGGCTCATCAACTCTGGGTGACGATCTTCCCGCTCTATTGGTCAGCGACTGTCCGTGACGAGCGACCGGACCTCGAGCGAGGCATGGTGGCCTTGTTGACAAAGGACTATCACAGCCGCCAGATCGATAAGCGGCCAAACGTCGTCCAGTCACTGGTTGAGGGAGCCGCGAGGACATGGCCTGAGTGCAAGCTGCCACCACATGTCTTGAAGTTCGAGGCCAAGACCTACGACGCCTGGTACACGGCACTGGTGCAACTCGAAAACGCAGCGATTAAGCCCGAAATTGAATCAGCTACTGTCCGTGAGAGTAATTTGGACGCGCTCGTCGAGCTGTATGCCTCACTGCAAGAAGACGACCTTTTTTACGGGACATGGCGTCGCCGCTGTCAATTTGTTGAGACCAACGCTGGTCTCTCATACGAACAGAACGGCATGTGGGACAAAGCCCAGAAGTTGTACGAGACAGCGCAAATTAAGGCAAGGACTGGCGTCATTCCATTTTCACAGGGCGAGTACATGCTCTGGGAGGACCATTGGGTCTTGTGCGCCCAGAAGCTGCAGCAATGGGAGATTCTGCAGGACTTTGCCAAGCACGAGAACTTCCAAGACTTGCTCCTTGAATGCGCTTGGCGCAACACGGACATGTGGCAGGATGCCCAGCATCGCGAAGCACTGGACAATGTCATCAAGGGCGTCATGGATGCACCGACACCTCGCAGAGCATTCTTCCAGGCATTCATGTCCCTGCTTAAATTCCACAACCAGCAAGAGACCGGGGTCGACTTTGCTCGCGTTTGCGACGAGGCAATTCAACTGTCAATTCGGAAATGGCACCAGCTGCCGGAGAGGCTGACCAATGCGCACATTCCTCTGCTGCAAAATTTCCAGCAACTCGTAGAGCTGCATGATGCCAGCGTCATCTGCCAGAGCCTGGCAAACACGAATTCGTCCAACCTCGACGTCAAATCTGGGGAACTTAAGCTTCTTCTCGGCGCTTGGCGTGACCGCCTGCCGAACGTCTGGGACGATATCACTGCCTGGCAAGACTTGGTCACCTGGAGACAACACATCTTCAGCATGATCAATCAGACGTATCTGCAGCTACTTCCCCAGCAGAACCAGCAGAATGCAGGAGGTGCCAATTCTTTCGCCTACCGTGGATACCATGAAACCGCATGGATCATCAATAGGTTTGCCCATGTGGCTCGCAAGCACAGCCTTCCAGAAGTCTGCATCAGCCAGCTGAGCCGGATTTACACCTTGCCGAATATCGAAATTCAAGAAGCTTTCTTGAAGCTTCGAGAGCAGGCCAAGTGCCACTATGAAAACCCGGACGAGCTGTCCAGCGGATTGGACGTCATCAACAACACCAACCTGAACTACTTCAACCCGCAGCAAAAGGCAGAGTTCTATACTCTCAAGGGCATGTTCCTCGAGAAGCTCAATCAGAAGGACGAGGCTGATCATGCTTATGGCACTGCGCTATACTTTGATATTGGTGCCGCCAAAGCCTGGGCAGAATGGGGCTATTTCAACGACAGGAAGTTCAAGGAAGACTCCTCGGACTTGAATGCTGCTCGACAGGCCCTCACCTCTTACCTGCAGGCTGCTGGCAGCTACAAGAACGCCAAGTCCCGGAAGCTCCTGGCCAGAATTCTCTGGCTGCTCAGCCTCGACGATGCGAAGGGCACGATCGCGATGGGCTTCGACGACTTCAAGGGCGAGACGCCCGTGTGGTATTGGATCACATTCATTCCTCAGCTGCTCACGGGCCTAGGCCACAAGGAAGCGCCGCGCGTCTACCAGATCCTGTTGAGCATCGCCAAGTCGTATCCTCAGGCGCTGTACTTCCAGCTTCGGACGAACCGTGAGGACATGCATCTCATCCGCAAGAACCAGGAGGCCAAGGAGCGAGCACGACAGCAGCGTGCGCAGTCGACAGCGTCGGGCGGCAAGCCCAGCGCCTCGCCACTGCAAACCAAGCAGGAAGCTCCCAAGCCTGAGGGCGGTGCTTCACGGCCGGGTACGGCTAACGGAAGCGATGCTCAAGTCAAGATCGAGGGGGCCGAAGCCAACGCGGGGTCGTCTGCTACTCCGGCGCCGGCGACCTCGGCAGCACCGACGCCTGCTCCCAATGGCCAGGGCCAGGACTCCCAACAGCCTCCGCAGAGCCAAAAGAGGCCCCCATGGGAGCTGACGGAAGAGATCATGTCAGTTCTCAAAACGGCTTTCCCGCTGCTGGCTCTGTCGATGGAGACTATGGTGGACCAGATCCAGAAGCACTTCAAATGCCCTCCAGACGAGGATGCTTACCGCCTGATTGTCGCGCTCCTCAACGATGCCCTCACATACGTCAGTCGCACGCCCGCTTCATTTGCAAAGAGCGTGAAGCTTCCCGCGGCCACGGAAACGAACATCACTAGGTTTGCTGAGACAATCCTGCCGAATCACATCAAAAAGTCATTCGAGGCAGACTTTGTGGAAGTGAAGCCGACAATGTACGAGTACATTCACAAGCTGCGACGCTGGCGAACGAAATTCGAGGAGAAGCTGGACCGTCGCGTCTGCCACGCACCATTGGAGGCCTTCTCCCCGCATCTCAGTGAATTCCGATATCAGAAGTTCGATGAAGTTGAGGTTCCAGGACAGTACCTCCAGCACAAAGACAAGAACCAGGACTTTATCCGCATCGAGCGATTCCTCCCCAACGTCGATTTGGTACGGTCCTATAGCGCCTCTTATCGACGGCTCAAGATGCGCGGCCACGACGGCAGCGTCCACTCTTGGGCGGTGCAACACCCGGCTGCGCGGCACTGCAGGCGAGAGGAACGGATCCTGCAGCTCTTCCGGCACCTCAATCAAACGCTGAGCCGCAAGAAAGAGAGTCGTCGCCGCGATCTTCATTTCACACTGCCGCTCATGGTTCCTCTTGCACCACACATACGGATTGTTCAAGAGGATACTTCATACATCACGCTGCAGGCCGTCTACGAGGACCACTGTAGGCGCGTCGGTCTGCCCAAGGATGACCCGGTGCTCTTTACTCTGGAGAAGCTGCGAGGGGTGCTGGAGACTAAGAACGCGGTACGTCATGCCGCCGGAGAACGGGCTTCTGGGATGATTGCTAACAAATCCGCACAGCAGGGCAAGGTCGAACTGACTCCGACGGCTCGCTTGGAGGTTCTCAATGCCGTCCAGGAGAAGTGGGTGCCTTCGACGATCGCGCTGGATTACTTCCAGGCCGTCTTCCCGCAGTTCGCCGAATTCTGGCTGTTCCGACGACAATTTTCGTACCAACTGTCGGCGTTGACGTTCATGACGTACATTCTGTACATGCACAACAGATACCCATCAAAGATCAACATTGCTCGAGGGTCGGGCAACATTTGGGGTTCCGAACTCATGTCTTTCATGAACTCGTCGAAACCGTTCTTCACCAACCCGGAGCCAGTGCCCTTCCGACTGACTCCGAACCTGCAGGTTCTGATGGGACCGCTGGCCACGGAGGGCATCTTTGCTTGCTCTCTCATGGCCATTGCCAGGTGTCTGACGGAGCCAGAGCATGAGCTGGAGCACGCGCTGACCTTGTTCGTGCGCGACGAGATGATCTTCTGGCTGACGAGCAGCCACCGGAACGGCATCAGCGAGAGCCAGCTGCGGGACTCGGTGCAGCTCAACAGCGACTCTATTGTCAAGAGGGCGGCGAGCTTGGCGCACAACCCGTCCGGGAACCTCCCTGCCAACCAAACGGTGATTGATGCAATCGCCAAGGCCGTGAACCCGATGAACCTGGCGCAGTGCGACGCGTTGTGGATGCCATACCTCTAAGGTATCTGGCGTGGAGTCTTGGGGAAGTCATGGAGTGGAGGAATTAATTTTGGGCGAAAGGGGACATGGGGCACGGGGAAGGGATTCAGGTACTGGAGGGCGGGCAGCTGGACTCGGAAAATTATTTGAGCAAGGCGTTGGTGGAAGCAAGGCGGCATTTCACTTTGCCGCTAGTCGTGTAACCATATGTGAAGCCTGAAGCAGGCGTAGCGTAGTATGTGTATAATTGATTACTGTATGATATCAACGGCTGTGCGCAGCGAGCTTGTGAGATTAGCTGGGCTATGATTGACGGACACGTGCTAAGCGAAGATTGATGATAGCCGAGGACAAGAGGACGCGGTGCTGTCGGATCCAATCTTGACCGTGGCAACCGTTTGGATTCAAGCCCCGGACGAGCCCGGAATGTTCCTCCTCCGACTTCGTGACATCATCACCTGCTCAAATAAACCAACTCAGTTTGATCCCTAGAGCACGGAGTATTACTATTCCTCGCTACTACACTTTGCACGCACGTCTAGGCTTATCGAAGCTCTCCCTCACAAAAGTTGCGTTATAGGCCCTAGCCCTCCGACCGAGGCCGCGTTTGGCAAAGGCCGTCCAAAGCTCGCATTTATTAGCGCCGCGGGTAAGGGCCCTATCGGCGTCAAGGATAGCTCCGCGAGCCTGGACAAAGGTAGGGCCACACGGCTGGAGGGACATGCCTATCATGACGAGTTTCATGGCGAGGAAGCGGCCGTCCGTAGGCACACCAGCGGCGTCGAACTCGGGAAAGTCGTTATTGTTAATGCCATGTTTATCAATGAGATTCCAAAGAACCTCATATAAGATAGTGGCCCAGACAGCGCCCACGTCGTGCGGATCCTTTTCCCGCGCGACGTGGCCGTAGCGATAGGGATTGGTAATCGTATTGGTCGAGTAGGGGTATTTCCGGATACCGGTGGCCCTGTTTCTCGCCCACGAACCCGGGGCAAAGTCTGTGGCTCGCGTATCCGTCGATTTAATGAGGACAGCTGCGGCCATAAAGTCACCCCAGCCCTCGCCCATGCCACTGGACTCGTGGCCGCTTAGGCACTGAGAGTTACCAGGGCCGCCGGTCAAACGCATGGACACTGTAAGGATTAGTCACAAGCGCATCCTAAAGAAAGGTCAACTATACTTACAGCCGTGGGTATACTCGTGAATAACAATGCTGGCATCGAAGGAGGCGTCGCGGCTGGGGGTCGCGAAGTTCCACATAGCCGTCCCCAGGCGAGGCCTTTCACCGTCCGGAGGTGCGCTAAAGTAGGAATTGTCGTGAAAAAAGCCGTCCTGGGTGCTGATGATCAATTCGTCGTTCCCCCTACCACCTTTGTCTTGGTTGTTAGTCTGGAAATTGCCGGCCTGCTCGTCGAAACCCAGCGTATATAACAAGTCGTGGTATTTATTAGTCGTATAAAAGAGCTGTGTAACAGATGCATCCCGGTAATCATCTTTATTAGACTGGGAAGGCGAGTATGGGTACTCGAAGTTGAGACTGCTGCTATCAGGGCGATAGTAGTTGACGTACTGGCTATTAAGGACAGGGTCCGAGAGCGTGTTGTTACCGTCGGGGTCCGTCTGCGCGATACCGTTGTTGCCGCGAGTAGTGGTAAAGTTTGTTTGGCCATCGCTAAGCCACGTGAAAGGAGAGGCGTTAATGTTCCACGGGTCTTCAACTACCTGCCTTTCGCCCTCGGCCGGATCCTTTACACCCCAGGGATATACCTGATATGTGGCAAGGGCGGATACGTAGTCAACGACACCGTAGACCTTATTGGGGTCGCTAGCGTCAACATATGTTAGAAGCCAGTTTTCCACAATATTGGTCTCGACTCTCCAAGCTAGGGCCAGGCTGCCGTCGTCACTATGAAAATAGACGAGCTTGGCCTCGGGGTCGCGGACAGCACCGCTCGTGCCCTTGAAAACGAAGCGTTCCTTGCCCCCGCTAGCCTCGGCTATCACGTCGTCCGTAGAAGAGATACTCAGTCCAAGGGTATTGACGGCACCCCTTAGAGCGACCACGGGGTCGGAGAAGGCATGCTTTAAGAGAGGGTCTGTCGGGGTATCGCCTTGGAAGAAGCTATTGCCATACGAGATAATCTGGCCATCCTTGCCAACCTGGGCACGATTAGAGAAGACTAAGAAGCACCATACTTGGGGATCTTACGTTAACATTGAAGTCAGCGTTATCAATATCAATGCCGTGCATAGTCTGCTTAAAGTAGACATGGGCAATGCCGTCTGAGCTAATATAGTGCTCGACAAGTCGGAACTGGGCAACGGGTGCGACCTTCTTCACCCTGTCTGTTGCAATTGTGGTATAACCCTCTCGCTTTTCAAGAGACTCGACGGACGCATCGGCACTGGTGTTGACGGAGTTCGAGTAGCTGGAATTGTCAGCCAGGCGGAACCGCCCGACGTCGACCCTGCGCCTCGACAGAGAAGAGTCACCATGCTCGCGCCTTTGGTGGTGCGCCTGCACATTGGCAGCAAGGCTACTGAAACCCAGTAGGAGGAGAGGCTTCATGACGAAAAGCATGAGGAGGCCTTGTTCAGGTGCCTGGCGAATATCATGACGGAACGACGAGACGAGCAAGATTTGCACCATGAAGTAGCTTACGATAGATTTTCGCTCTCCCTCCGATTAATCTTAGAACCCGGTCAATGAACTACCAAAGACGAGTGTTTAGGGGCAACTCTCCCGCCATCTTGGGGATAGCCTTCGACGGCGGCAACGTCCGAATCCTGGCCCCCTTACACGTCTTACACGTCGTCGATATGACCCACGCCCTATACCGCAAGCACCAACGAGGATTCCAGGTCGCTGGTTGGCATGGCCCAACTCGTAATAACGCAACGGATGGCGCTCGCGGGCGCATTCCTCAGCTGGCAGATGCCCGACTGGGGGTTGGGAGCCTAAACGGTTGGGATTCGGGGGTCCCGAGGAGTGGTGGAAAACATTGCGGCAGCTAGGCTTAGCGGGGAGGGTCAGAGAGCAAGAAGCTAAGGAGATGCTGGCATGGTGATGGAGGAGCAGATTCGTGTTGCGGCGATTGCGGATGGGCTGGTTGAGCAGGGTGTGGTATGATATGATGGTCTTCGTCATTGTTTTATACGGAGATGCCGCCGAGGGTAGCAAGGAAGACAAAGGAGAAATGCTGCCGTAAATGCACCCGCGTAGTGGCCTTCCGCATCAACACTAAGGGAAAGAGCCTCCTCGTATTCTTTCATAAATGACCGTGCAGCCCGAGATCCACTATCATGATAATTTTTCATAGCGCGCTAGGGTCAAGAGCACCGTCGTATCGTATGACTTAGATTAAAAGCTCGTATATCTGTAATGACTCGGAAGTCAAGAGAGGTTCGTTAAAGGAAAAAGGGAAAGTCAGGTATGTGCAGACCGAGAAGTGAGATTGATGCAAGACATGAGCTTGACTTGGTCAGCATGTACGTAGTAGGTTCGCTATCATATAGACAGTCAGTCGCATGTGATTGCATTCTGGTTTGCCAACACTCTGACGTAGGGAATTCTTTGTCAGAGTTATGCGCTATGCTTCGTTTATGTCTTTAAAAATTATGCAAATTATTGTAGAATGTAGATAATCAAGAGGCGTACTCCCCTCTTAGCACATATGAGCTAGTAAACTACGTAGAGACAGACTTCATAATATAAAGGCGCATACGGAGTTCCCTTTGGGAACTACTCGTATCTCTATGATTTCGTTGAGTGAAAGGCTGCAGTCCCGGAGGTGCTCGCAGAAAAGAAAACGCAAAAAGTGGAGGAGACGCTAGGCCTAAAACTTGAAAGTCATCGACAAGGCGTCTAGATCTACACGACTAGATGGTCATGGCATGGGTCCTTTGCGACATCATTACTTGGAGAGGTTTTCGTAGCTGTAGGGTACGCCTCCTGTTTTTGCCCTCCCAATTTATCGAGACAGCCGTGATAGTCTCTCCTAGCCTCTTACTCAGAAATTAGTTACGTGAACACCCCAGCTATGTGACCTCTCAAGAAACAGCATTTTTCTCATTCTGTCCCGCGCGAACTGCCGCAGTAATGGACGAGTGTAACTAGCATTGTAGGGTCCGAGGGTGCCCGCCGCAAAGACTGACCGTATGTGTCGTTTGCCAGACAGACGACTGTGGAGATGGGATGGTGATTGCCTATTGGGACCGGCTTCGGATCCGACCCCGCACAAGCCCCCATTCCCGAGGTCCGGGCCTTCAGGCGGGCCTGGGGTAAGCCGAAACGTGTGGGGACCTGCCGATGAATCCGTTCACGAAATAGCTACGAACCCCCCCGTGTGATTGCGGCAGCGGTTGATGCTGTTTTAGCCGGCTTTGCAACGGCTTTGGGTAAGGTGAAGAAATCCTGTCGTTGCAAGACTCCAAGGCTTCGCACATCGACCTCAGAGAGCTAACCCTTTCCAAGACCGTGTCAGTTTCAAAGGTTTAAATTCAGAGAAGATGGAGTTGGACAAGATGCCGAGGAAGCTGTGGGAGCACCCCAATCCCCAAAGCACGGCCATGTGGAAGTTCATGCAAGAGTCCAACCGGAGATACGGACTCAAGCTGCAGGTAAGTTATCAGACTCCCAAGGTCGCCTTGAACTAGTCGGAACCTGACGAGCCTCCGGCAGAACTTCCACGACCTCTACAAATGGTCGTGCGACCAGCGCAGCCAGTTCTACGGCCAGCTATGGGACTCGCAACGCTGGATCCACGAGGGCTCCTCTTTCTCGCAAGTCGTCGACGAGTCCATCCCCATCTCGCAGCTGCCCCGCTGGTTCGCCGGCGTGCGCCTCAACTGGGCGGAGAACTTCCTCTGGAGCCGTGGTGCCGAGGCCGGCTTGCGGTCGACGCTGGACAAGGAAGACGAGCGCGTGGCGCTGACCGAGGTGCGCGAGGGCAACACCGAAGTTGTGGATGTGACCTGGGGACAGCTGCGGGCGAGGGTGGCACGGCTGGCGGGCGCGCTGGCGGCCAGAGGCGTCGGCGTCGGCGATCGCGTTGTCATGGTCGGAGCGCATGCGTGCGAGACGCTGGTGGTGTTCCTGGCGACGACCTGGCTCGGCGGCATCTTCAGCAGCAGCTCCACGGACATGGGCGTGGGTGGTCTGCTGCAGCGGACGGCGCAGATCAACCCCAAGGTGCGCCCCCCATCTCACGATGATTCGCGTGGTGTTGACTTCAAGCCGCTGATGGGAGGAGCATAGTTCATCTTTTTCGACGACGGCGCCCTCTACAACGGCAAGGTCATCGACCTGCGGGACAAGATCAAGGGCCTCATCGACGGCATGAAGGACTGCGACCAGTTTGAAAAGGTCGTCGTGGTCCAGCGCTTCCCCAGAAAGCCGTACGATACCTCGGGACTGGCTCGGACGGAGCGACTGGAGCACTTCCTCGAAGCCGCCCCCAGCACACCGCCGCCCATCGCGCGGGTCGGCTTCCAGGACCCCATGATTGTCTACTACTCGTCCGGCACGACGGGCATCCCCAAGGCCATCGTGCACGCCGTGGGCCCGCTGCTCATGAGCGTCAAGAAGGAGGGCGTGCTGCACCGCGACCTGGGCCCCCGCGACGTCGGCCTGCAGTACACGACGACGGGCTGGATCATGTACCTGGCCAGCGTAGCCCACATGGTCATGGGCGGCCGCGCCGTGCTGTACGACGGCTCGCCGCTGCTGCCGGACCTGGCCGTGCTGCTGCGCATCGCCGAGCAGCAACGCGCGACCATATTGGGCGTCAGCCCGCGTTGGATGACGGAGCTGATGAAGAGAGGCGTCGTGCCGCAGCGCGAGGCGGACCTCTCGCAGCTCAAGGTTGTCACGAGCACGGGCATGGTGCTGCCAGACCAGATGTTTGGCTGGTTCTACGACGTGGCGTTTCCGAAGCATGTGCAGCTGGGCAATATGTCTGGGGGCACAGACATTGTAAGTCTCCTTTTCCATTCACCGCGTCACGATGTTTTAGTTGACAGGCCCAGGCGGGTTGCTTCGTCATGGAGAACCCCTTGCTCCCCGTCCATGTCGGCGGCTGCGTCGGCGGTTCGCTCGGCGTGCCCGTCGCCATCTACGACCACGACCTTCCCGATGGCAGTTCTGGGGCGCCTCTGCCCCCAGGGAGCGCCGGCGACCTCGTCTCGACGGCCGCGTTCCCCAACGTCCCGCTCTACCTCTGGGGAGACTCGCAGCCGGCCCCCGGCGCCAAGTACCACGACGCCTACTTCGCGCGGTTCCGCGACGTCTGGGCGCAGGGCGACTTCTGCGTGGTGCACCCGCAGACGGGCGGCATGCTGATGCTGGGCCGCTCCGACGGCGTGCTGAACCCGAGCGGCGTGCGCTTCGGCAGCGCCGACATCTACGCCGTGCTGGAGCGGTGCTTTGCCGGCGACGTGGCCGAGAGCCTGTGCGTCGGGCAGCGCAGGGCGCAGGACCTGGACGAGAGGGTGGTGCTGTTCCTCATCATGAAGCCGGGGAGCAAGCTGGACCGGGGCATGGTGGCCAAGATCAAGGATACGATTGCGCGAGAGCTGACCAAGAGGCATGTGCCCAAGTATATCTTTGAGGTGCCCGAAATTCCGGTACGTCCAACCATTTCGAAAACCAATGACTTGGCCAACTGCGGTTCATGAGCACGACTGACTGACCCTGACTAGGTTACCGTCAACGGCAAAAAGGTCGAGCTGCCGGTCAAGAGCATCATCTCGGGCAAGACGGTCAAGCCGAGCGGCACGCTGCTCAACCCCAAGAGTCTTGAGTTTTTCTACCAGTTCCAGAGAATCGAGGAGCTGGCGGAGCCGCACGCGAAGCTGTAGACTGGAAGCATGCGGGTGGTATATTAGACTGTGCCTGCTCAAAGCATAGAAATACAACTCCAGAGGGTAGACTAAATCGTACCAAATTATACAAACGCCAAAGCCGTCCATTCCCATGATGTCGGGCCGGAGTGTGGCCCATCGGCTTGGGGGGGTTCATGACCTCACCACCATCGTCGTCATCTTCATCATCATCCCCAACCCAAACTAGATTCCTCCCTCGCGCTCACTCCTGTGCTTCTCCGGAAACTTGCCCCCGTTGACGCCATACCGCCACGCCAGGTATCCCACCATGCCGCCCACGCTGCCCAGCCCCATGGCTCCCACGAGGCCCCTCCAGCCCAGGGTGCGGACCCGCCCCGTGGCCACGGCGGCGGCGGCGGCGGCGCCCATGCCCGAGTAGGTCCAGTCGTCGACCTCAAGCTGGCCCTCGTTCTCGAGCAGGCGCCAGCTGCGGTCCTGCCACTCGATGGGCTGGCGGCCCTGCATGCGGAAGACGAGCCCGACGGCCGTGACGCCCATGGCGATGACGGTGCCCGACGAGGCCGACAGCAGGACGCGCGTGGGCAGCGGGACGGCGCCGGCGGCGCGCCGCAGCGAGGGGACGAGCTGGCGCGTGCCCGTGACGCCGAGGCCGACGAGCGTGCCCATGGTCACGGCGCGCGTCAGGACGTGCGTGGTGAGGATGGGGTGCGCGAGAGGCTGGTCCTCCGCGTATACGGTGTGCGGCCAGAAGCGAGACATGGCGACGGCGTGTATAATGCAGGTGGTAGATGCTCGAGTGTGGTTTTCGAGACGGCCGTCGAGTGAGGCGACGGATAAATGGCCAACACGGCCGCACCGCAAAGCGTCAGCTTACGATGGCGAAGGGACAGCGCTTTCGTCCGATAGCGTAACAAGGTTGAGACGCTTAAGTATATCGTCCGATGCGTGCAGCGACAAGCGGCGCGCAATCCAAAGCAGCTCACGGCGAAGCAGTTGGTATTAACTGAAGCTCAGCAGGCGGAGCTCGGAGCTGCAGCAGCTGTCGTCTGCCCGTCGCCCAGCCCTACCTACCTTACCTTTACTGTTATATACTCGTACGTGTAGGAGTCCAGAGCTCGCCACGCAGGCGCCCAATCAGCCGCTGACGATTCACAATCCCGCTGCGGGGCCCCGTCCCCAGCTCGGGCGGATAGCAAGCCCGAGGTGCGCTAATGAGCTAACTTCTGCGGCACACGGTAGGGATCCGAGTGCGAGGTGGACCCCTGTTGACCACCTCCGAGTGCCGGCATTGATATCGTCCGCAGCCCCGGCGCGGGTCTTTGACAAAGCCATGGATGGGAGCAACGGAGTATTTCAATGCGCAATAGCACCGAGGCACAGCGTATGGTGTCAAGCCGCTCGTGCGCGCTTCCGTGAGTCTAAGTGTAGGGCTGAACATGCCCCTGTTCGCGCACCGCATCCTCACCAGCGCGGCGCATTGTTGTGAATGATCATGTATCCTTGCCCGCAAAAAGGCAAGTTATCCTAACAGCTATGCTACGTCCCGAGTTTCCTCAATGCCGCCGCGTAGCCAGATGCAGATGCCCATGCAACCAAACGCCAGTCCATGAAGCCGCGCCCATGAGTCTTCAGCCTGTCCTTTGTTGTTTCCCGCCCCAAGAATCCCCCAGCATATTACTCGTCTTCATCAGTCATGTCCATCATGCTCTCGCCCTTTTCTTCATCATCGAGCAGCGTTCGTCGGCGAGCCACCCTCCCCTTGCCTTTGTTGCTCGGGCCGTCTCCCCCGATCCGACGGGCGTTGATCCTTCGCGCCGCCTCCAACTTCCTCTGCTCCAAGTGTTGCTCGAACTCGGCCAGGTCTTCCGCCTCGTCCTCCGCCGCGCAGTCCGCAAGCGCCGTTTCTTCCAGGGCCTTGTTGAGCAGCTCCGTGGCGGTGCTGTCCTGGGGATTGATGGCCAGAGCTTGGTGGAACACCGCCACGGCCTCTTCTGGTCGGTTCTGCTCCATCAGGATGAGACCTTTGGCGCTGAATATGGCGGCATCCTTGCCGCCGAGCCGTAGGACTTCGTCAAACTCGGCCAATGCTCGATTAAAGTGGCGGAGACGTCGATACGCATGCCCCAGGTTCGTCCGCGCCGAAAGCCACGCCGACGGCTCACTGTCGATCTCGTTTGCGATCTTGAGCGCGGCGGTAAAGTACTGGACGGCCTCCTTTGGCTTGTCCTGGTGATATTTCACAATGCCCATCTCGTTGAGGAGCAGCGGGTCAGTCTTGCATAGCCCGTACGCCGTCTTGAGAAACTCTTCTGCCAGCGTCATGTTGTTGAGCGCGTGATTTTGCATGCCCAGGAAGATCTGCGGCAGATGCGTCCCCATGAACAACCGCGCCGCCGTCGAGTAGGCCGAAATGGCTTGGTCGTGCTCCCCTTCCGCCGCAAAAGTATGCGCGAAACCAATCCACGCAGGACCAAAGTGCGCGTCCATCATGCTCGCTTTGCTAAAGTATCGCCTGGCTTCTGCAATCTTGTCAATAGCAAAGTAGTAGGTACCGACGGCCAGCCAGGTGCACGGCTCTTCCGGGTGTGTGTCTGCGAGGTCGTGCGCCACCAAGAATAGCAGGTTCTTCATCTTGAGCTCGTAGAGGCACGCAAGGTGCACGGGGTATATGGTGAAGTTGTACTTGTCCTCCTGCAAGATGGCGTTTGTGATGGCCAGGGCGTCTCTGTAGCGACACTGCGTGTACAACAAGTCTGCGCGAGCGAGCTGAAGGTCGGGGTTAGCGGCCAAGTGATAGTGTGTCGATAGCGAGTCGTAAGCCGTCTCGAAGGCAGCCGGGTTGCGGTACTTGGACAGCCGCGTGCTGTAGAGCATCTTTGTGAAGTCGGCGGCCTCCTGCGACGACGAGACATCGTCGCCGATGGATATGGAGTCGAAGTCGAGGCTCTCGAGAAACTGCCACTCTTCGTCGGGCGAGAGCAGCGAGTTTTTCATGAGCTGCTGAAATGCCTCGAAGCACCGCACGTCAATGCGCACCGCATCCTTGTAGCACTCCTTGGCCCGGTCAAAGGCATTCTGCTTGGCGTAGCAGATGCCCCGGAGAAAGCACATGGCCGCTTCGAATCGGCGGTTGGACGCCGCCGCCTCGTCGTCGCCGCCGTCGCCACGGCTGCGCCCCAGCCGCGGCTGCTGAACCTTGCGCTTGTTGCTGTGGCCATTGGCAATCAAGTGAGTTGGATTCCGCTCGCCGAGGACCGTCAGGGCTTCCTCGAAGCGGTTCTGCTTGATGAGGCAGTGGCCGGCGAGGTATCGACACGAGGGGTTGCGGGCCACGAGGTCCTGCTTGGCGAGGAAAGACTGCGCGCGAGTGTAGTTGCCGGTAGCAAAATGGACTTGGGCGAGCCAGAAGGCATCCTGATCGTCATCTACAAGGCGTGGGCTGTCAGCAATGTGCGCGGTGCAACGGCTGGGGACCGTCGAGGCGCCTACTTGTCAAGGCGAGCAGCTTGTCGCCGATGAAGATGGCCGACTCGTACTGCGCCTTGTTGAGGGCATCCTGTCGCCAATCCCGGAGGAACTTCTCCATCTTGCTCCAGCCTCGGATCAAAAGACCGCGGCAAGACGAGAAGAAGCAGACGGACGCTGCGGTCTGGTCGGCGGCACAGCGTCGGAGGTCGAGGTCGAGGTTCGGTTGGCTCCCGGAAGCTGATCCATGTTGTTGCCAGGCGCGACCAACGAGCGCGTCCAGCGGAGCGGCAGAGCTGCTGCAGGGGGTGCCCAGAGCAAATAGCGGGGTCAGGCAGCCTCCGCGCACGCCCAGCACCCCTGCGACGGCAGAGGATCCAATCGAAGTGGCGGCAAAAAAAGTTGCAGTGACGGCTCCGATGCAGGCGCTTCGGTTCAGCTCACCACATTCGAGTCAGCACGCTCCTCCGCATTGCAACGCTCCCATCCCAATTTCTCTCAATCGCTCATTTGACCACGCTGGTACGGTCTCGTCCATCTCGCTCCCTACGATCCCCCCAGCCACCCTAGAAACCGCAGCATGGGCTCGTCGGCCAAGGTGCGCTCCGCGGCGCTCGCCCGCGATACCAACGAGACCAAGATCATGCTCGCCATCAACATTGACGGCGGCGCCCTCCCCTCGGACACGCACCCGAAGCTGCTTGAGGCCACCACGGCGCACGCAGCCCAGACGACCAGCTCGCAGACCATCTCCGTCAACACGGGCATCGGCTTTCTCGACCATATGCTGCACGCGCTGGCCAAGCACGCCGGCTGGAGCATGGCCCTCAGCTGCGAGGGCGACCTTCACAGTCGGTTTCCCCCTTCTCCCGGCCTCTTGATGTTCGTCTCCAGGCTAACGTGATCCAACTTCAGTCGACGATCATCACACTGCCGAGGATTGCTGCATCGCCCTCGGCTACGCTTTCAACAAGGCCCTCGGCGAGCTCAAGGGCGTCGCCCGCTTCGGCTATGCCTACGCACCCCTCGACGAGGCACTCTCCCGCGCCGTTGTCGATTTGTCCAACCGCCCCTACAGCGTCATCGATCTGGGTCTCAAGCGCGAGATGCTCGGCAAGCTCAGCTGCGAGATGATCCCGCACTGCCTCGAGAGCTTCGCCCAGGCTGCCCGCATCACCTTGCACGTCGACTGCATCCGCGGCAACAATGACCACCACCGCGCTGAAAGCGCCTTCAAGGCTCTGGCTGTGGCGGTCCGCATGGCAACAACGGTGGTCAAGGGCAAGGAGGGTGAGGTGCCGAGCACCAAGGGTACGCTGAGTGCGTAAAATGGGATCAGCCGGAGTTTCGGTGTCGATTTACTCGAAATTTTGAATATGGGTTACGAATCAGGCAGAGGTATGACGGCAGGGTATATGGAAAAAAGGAACAATTAGGCATGTGCTCCTCAAAAGTACAATATCGTTGAATTTAAACGCCCGCGCCGACGTGAAACCTCAGTGTCATCTATCCACAGGCGCCCTCTGAATCTACTCTATGTACGGTAGTCGCCGTTGATGGTGACATAGTCGTGGCTGAAATCACAGGTCCAGTGTACCGTGCTCTTGTCGCCCGTGCCCAGTTTTACAAGGATCTCCAGGTCCTCCGCTTCCAAAATCTCGCTTGCACGCTCCTCATCGACGACCTCAGGCTCACCGTTGACGAGTAGCTTCAGCTCCGGGGAACCGTCAGTGGGGATGAAGGAGACGTTGGTGCGCTCCGGCACAATCTCTGGAACGTCGTTCGCCGGCTGGCCGGGGGCGGAGATGAGCGAGTAGCCGGCGGCGCACAAGATGCGGCCCCAGTTGGCGTCCTTGCCGTACAGCGCCGTCTTGACAAGGGGAGACAAGGCAATGGACCGTGCGATGGCGCGGGCTGATTCCTCCGAGGCGCTGTCGACAACGCGGATCGTGACGAACTTGGTGGCACCTTCACCATCGCGGACAATATACTTGGCCAAATCGGTTGCGAATTCTGTCAGAATGCCTCTGAAAGCGGTGTAATCCTCGGACTGCTCAGACGACACCTCCTGACCACCAGCTGCGCCATTTGCTAGTAGAGCAACCGTGTCGTTGGTCGACGTGTCGCCGTCGATGGTAATTGAGTTGAATGACTGGTCCACGGCGTGCCTGAGGACAGAGGTCATGATTCCTGGAGCAATGGGAGCGTCGGTGGCCAGGATGGTGAGCAGCGTGGCCATGTTCGGCGCCAGCATACCCGCGCCCTTTGTCATGCCCGCGATGCGGTACTCGACGCCCGGCGACGACGGCAGCTCAAAGGACCGGGACATGAGCTTAGGGAACGTGTCGGTGGTGCAGATGGCTTTGGCGCAGTCCAGCCAGTGCCGGTGTGACTCGCCGGCCTTGTGGTACGCGACCGGGATGTGGTCGACAATCTTCTGGATGGGCAGCCTGGACGATGCGTCAGTGCCGGTCTCTGGAAGGCCAATTGGATTTCGCTCCGCCTCAGCAGCATCCGTTACCTCTGTCCAATGACTCCCGTACTCATGACAATCGTCGAGTCCTCGCTGCCAACGCGCTGATCCGCTGTCCGAGCCATGCTCGCGGCGTCCTCCAGCCCTCCGATGCCGGTGACGGCATTGGCGCAGCCCGAGTTGACGACGACGCTGCGCAGGCCGGCATTGGCCCTGCCCTGTAGCACCTTGCGACTGAAGGTAACGGGCGCGGCCTGGAACTTGTTCTTGGTGAAGACGGCGGCGGCCGAGCACGGTCGGTCCGACGTCACAATTGCGAGGTCCGGCTTGCTGGTGTTGCCGGGCTTGACGCCAACAAAGATGCCCGCGGCCGTAAAGCCCTTGGGGTACGTCCCCGATGTAGGCACATACTTGGCCTTGGCCGCGGGAATGCCGCCGCCGAGGAGACTCGAGTACGCTCGAGTGAACTTCATGGCGGAGTTTTGTTGCGCAAAGGTCAGAGTGGGAGCTCTGGCCGGGGAGATGGCGGGCTGGGATGGGGCCGGTTTTCGGGTGACTCAATTGTTCCCTCGAACGGGCGGCTGCATTGCGGGTGGACAATGATTCAGCAACGGCGCAGATCTGACCGGAAATATGCAAAAGCGCAAAACAGGAAATACATTGTGCAGTGGCACAGCGATGCCATCTCGATGCCAGCTTTTCATCGCCAGCAAAAATTGACGCAGTGTCCCCGAGTCGTCAGCTGTCGGTCATTTGGCCGACGGCACGGCATCGCTGTAGAGCGCCAGGCATTCGCGCCGCAAAGGTAAACTATACAACCCGAGCGTGTTAACTGGAAGATGCGTGTGAGTCATGGAGGCTATTGTAATGTTGCTAAAAAGCCAGCTTCAGAAAGAAGAGAAACGGTGAGCGCGATCAAGGGCTTCGCCAGCCAGACCGACCGTCAGGCACGGTTCAGCCACGCGAGGATGCAAGAGGTAGCACCCAAGTGACTCGTGATTGCTGACGCTATTTCTTTCGCCTGAGGGAAGCTGGTTCGCATTTGTAGGCCGCGAGGTGCACCATTCCACGTTTGGCTTTTTTGAAAACCTTCAACGATTCTGCCTCTGTTGGGTGAAACGCAAATGTCTGGCCAGCCAACTCAAATGATGAGGATGAATCAGATCCTGTGCTGCTGCCTCGATGCTGCCTACAGCTAGCTTCAGTGGCTGGGCTCGTGCCTACAGCAAGCTTCAGTGACTGGGCTCGTGCCTGCAGCAAGCTTTAGCGACTGGACTGGTGCCTACTGCAGGCCTTAGTGACTGCGCTGGTGCCTGCCCTTTCAGCCAATGAGAAGCATTACCTAAGCCGCAGGGGTTCTCCCGTGCCTGAGGCCACGGGCCCTGCCAGGGCTATAAAATGCGCTCCACCCCGCCTCGCTTTCAAACTTCTTTTCTTCCTTTCTTCTCCAT
Source organism: Tolypocladium amazonense (assembly GCA_024340795.1). Lineage (NCBI taxonomy): Eukaryota > Fungi > Ascomycota > Sordariomycetes > Hypocreales > Ophiocordycipitaceae > Tolypocladium > Tolypocladium amazonense. Next base: position 226,292 of record JALHCE010000018.1, read on the forward strand.
CCAAGTGCACGGGCGTTTTCCTTCTCCGTGAAGCGATAAGCTGAGAGAGGAATTTTGCTAGTTGAAAACTACTTATAACCACTCCTCATTGGGTTCGCCTGGTGAGGGAATTTTTGGAACTTCATCGCTTTGTCTTTCATTGCGGTTAGCCACTCGTTGGCTGACGTGAAGAAGGGCGGCGGTCTGGGAACATCGCGAGATTTGGAGGTAGAACTGGCCGAGAGCTCCATATACAAGCACGAGCAGGGGACACGACGTCTCGATGTTAAAGCAGAGCCCTTACGGCTTGGCTCTTGCTTTTGGCGATACGCGATGCAGTCGTGATGTTTGGTGTCGGCTCCTCCCTCAGGCAGATTCTGTCCTCGAAGCGGCGCGTGAACCATCTGGGGGGCAGCTCTATGTGTACAACACCTCGCACAGAACACATATCGAGGGAGTAGAACATACGAGTAACTTCACGTTCACGACCGTCATGATTTTTCGTCACAAGCGTCCACGCGCCGACGATATTGCTGCAGCGCAAGTAGGGTTTTCCACCTAGGTAGAGCATTTGCGTAGAAGTCCCAACGTCACAGGAGCCTTCCCCCCATCCGGGCGGCCACGGAATAAATACAGCAGAATTCGAGTCAAACGTACTCCGGGCTTCTAAACATGCATGCTCCGGTGATGAGATTCACGTCTGTCGCCTTGCACGCCAGCCAAACAATCGTAGTCGTACATAATACCACTCCCAAAGATAGCAGTTTTGGTGGCAGCGGTGTCTTAGCGCGGGGCATCCATCGAGCCCAGCTCGATCCCTGCACCATTTTCCAGTGACTCAAACTCTAGCAACCCAGCATCAGCAACGTCACGGCACGCCCCAACCGCTCCCGAATTGCCAGGTAAATAAGACCCTCGGGGTGTCGAATCTCCAGAAAGTGATAATTTAACCCAAAGAACAGATCACGGCTTTCCGCCGGCATTTGCGACGGACTCGGCCAGCGACTCGGCAATCATCACCCCTCCCGGTCCTTGATCCTCGACAAGCGCACTGCGAGTCGGTCAATCGCTAGATTCCCATGGCGGCGGAACCAGGGCAGCCCGCTCCTGCGAGCGGCTCCGTCCAGAAGAAGGAGCAGAAACAGCAGCAGCCCAAGGGCCAATCCAAGGACCAGCCAGCGCAGGGCGAAGCAGCTGGAGAAAAGAAGCTGTCCAATGCAGAATTGAAAAAGAAGCAGAAAGAAGAGAAGGCGGCGAGGAGAGCAGCGGCCAAATCGGCAGCACCGCCGCCGCCGCCAGGTGCCGGAGGGCAGCAGGCAGACGGCAAGGGCCAAAAGGCGAAGCCCAAGGATGGCATGGCACTCCACGTTCGCTCGGCCTCGCGCTCAGTGCTGCCGCCGCCCGTGATCAAGGAGGTGAAGCCCAAGATCCCAGAGTGCTTCAGCCACCTGTCCATGGCGCGGCGGATAGCCATCACGCAGGCAGACAAGGACGTCAACCCCGCGGTCCTCGCTCTGGGGCAGCACATGAGCACGTTTGCCATCGCGGATAGTATCACGCGGCTGGAAGCGACTCTGTTGGCCTTCAAGCAGGTAGGCCCGCCCCGAAGTGCTTTACTCTTTTATATGCACGGACTCCTAACGTTGGATAGGTGATTGACTCGTATACAACTCCCCATGGAGCGACCTTTACTCGACACTTTACCTCCCACGTCCTCAACCCGCAAATTGAGTACCTCACGGCATGCCGCCCCATGTGCTTCTCCATGGGCAACGCCATCCGCTGGCTGAAGCTCCAGATCAGCAAGATCGACATCGACCTTCCCGATTCCGACGCCAAGAAATTGCTATGCGAGGCAATCGATAGCTTCATCCACGAGCGCATCACGCTGGCCGACTTTGTCATCGTCAAGGCCGCGGGAGAGATGATCGAGGACGACGAGGTGGTCCTTACGTATGCACACCACCATCTCGTGGAGCGGGCGCTGCTGCACGCCAAGAAGGACGGCAGGCAGTTCAAGGTCATCTTGGTCGATGATCCCTACGAGCGTGTGGGCATCGCGCACGCCAAGAGGCTCGCCGCCGCTGGCATCCCCGTCACATACGCCTCCGACCTGGGCGCCCTGCGACAAAACCTTCAGGAGGCGACGCTCGTCCTCACCGCCGCCGAGGCCATGTTTAGCAACGGGGCCATGTACGCGCGGGCCGGCACCAGCGACATCGCCACGCTCGCCAAGGACAGGGGCCTGCGGGTGGTGGCTCTGTGCGAGAGCATCAACTTCACCGAGCGCGTCTCCATCGACTCGCTCACCTACAACGAGATCGATCCGGAAAGGAGCACGGACGAGGGCTTCCGGCTGCTGTTTGATACCACGAGGGACAGGTTTATCTCGGTCGTCATTACAGAGTTGGGGAACACATCGGCCAAGTCGGTGCCGGCCATCCTGAGGAAGCTGGAAGAGTTGTAGAGGCCCATGGTTCCATCTGTAGATAGTAAAAATGACGACGTTCCAGCACCCTGCAGGAAGATCCAAAAGCGATTTATATGTCTTAGTTATGACTGGTCTTGATGCTCCGTCGACCGCCCAAACCAGTTATTGGTCGGCGTTGAAAAGCCGTTCGTCAACATTTGCGCCGCCCACATCACAGCCCTTGGTCATGGCGATAATGCCAGAGTTGAACAAACGAAACCCAATGTCAATTCGGCATGAACCGCAGTCCAGCATCTATGCCCATATGTACAATCTCCCGCTCGTACACCCATCCCGTGCCATCCCGTTGCGTTTCTCCATATCCCCGGTTCTCACATCGAATGCCCTCAAGGCGCCGCCGCCGCCTGAGCCGTGGCCTCCTCCCGCTCCGCATCCCGCTGCGCCTTGCGCGCCCGCTTCTCCAGCAGGTAGGCTTTTCGCTCGCCCAGTGTCGCCGATTGCCGGTCGTCGACGCCCTGCAGCCAGTAGCCGAAGCTGGCGCCGCCGAGCGCGTACGCAGGGTACGCCCACAGCGAAGACTTGTTGAAAAAGGGGCGCATCTCGATGCCGACTTGCCAGAAGCGCACGGCCAGGCCTATCAGAGGGGAAGAAGCTTCATATTAGCGCATGTTCACTCCGTGAAGCAGGGAGATGGGCGGTGGCCCGGTTGACGGGATTCGGGGAGCGTGGGGGTGCACGAACCGAAGCAGCTCCAGAAGGCGATGCGGTGGACCATGGTGGGCAATTGATCGCTGGGGCGCTCGTCTGTGTTGTGTGTTTTCGATTCGAGCGACGAAGATGCCGATTTAGGGACCGCGGGCGAGGTGGTTGAGTGTCTTGCGTCGCCTTCGTGGGGATCGTCGTGATGCTGAGGATGGACGAGGCTCAATTGCAATTAAGGTATGGGTCACCTGCGAGGTCACGTGCACCATTCCTTCAACGCCTCCACAAGTGGTACTGCTCAACCGGCGCGATTGATACAATGCAGTGAACTGATTTCTCACATGCCAATGAAATATGAGTTTCTAATCTAATCTTGCATACAAGTACAGTATCGCAACATCTGTCGCTCAGGGAGGTGTTGTACAAGGACTGCATCTATCTAATGCCGGGTCTTAAGACATAAACCACCGCGCTGTATCCATGCTGTGCTTGTCCATGCAATGCAAAGACGCCATGTCCTAACCAAACATATTATCCCTCCTCTCTGCGCTCAGGGTATACGGCGGAGGGGAGCCGTCGACCTGAGCCATGCCGCTCGCAATTGGCGCCGGCGCCGATGGCGGAAGCGATCGTCGAGGCAGAGCGTACGTGCTTTGCGTCCACTCTGTCGTCTTCGCGATCATTTTGGCCATGTATTGCTGGATGAACGATTCACTGCAAACAAGTCAGCGGATATAGCCCACACCATATCGAATCGCACTTGAAACTTACGTGTAGTAGCTGTGCTCAGAGTTGTGTGGCGACACCAGGTTGTGAGCAAGCTCATGAGCAAAAACAACCCACCACCACGACCCTGCCTCGGCCTTTGCAGCTCCCGGATTCTGCCCGCTCATTGGTGCTGCATGTATCTGCAGGAAGAACCTCAAGTTGCAGAAAATGCTGCCACCCGTGTTGAAGGCAATCGTCCCGCCAGATTCGTCGTAGAATATGTGGATCACACGAGGAGCCAGCGAGTAAATACCGCCAATCTCAATCAGCAACGCGGCAAAGGCATTGATTGCCCCGATATTCGTCGACAAGAACTCGGCCTGTCTTGCAGCCATATCCTTGGCCACGAAGACCTTCATGCCGTTGGATGCCTCGGCTGCGAAGGTGATGTTGGTCGCCGTAGCTCGGTCGCAATACGTCGCCTGCTCCTTCACTTCGCTAACTGTTGGCTGTGAAAACACGGAATTGGACCCGTGAGCGCGAGTCGCCTTGATGGCGTTGAGGAGATTCTGCTGAACAACCGCGGGACTGGTCACCCGTCCATCGTCCTGCTGGGGCCTCTGCCCAGTGCCGGCTTTCTGTACTTCGGACAGCGGACCGGCATGACCTTGCTTGTCAATGGATCGCTCCAGTTGCTTCCGTGAGTCATCATTCTCGCTTTGACTGTTGTCCAAGCCCAATCGACGAGTAAGGCCGGAAAACGGGCCCCAGCCCTTCTTCGATTTGTTGTCTTGGGCCGAGTCATCTGGCGAACCCCAGGATCCTGGCATCGCAGGTTTGACTGGAGTACTAGCCACCTCCCGAGCAGCTGAAGCCGCAGCGGGTGGCTCCGCTGCATTTCTTTCTTCTGCCCAGGACTTTTCCCGTTCTTCGATCCTCTTCTGCTCCGCTTCTAACGCCTTCTTTCTCTGCTCCTCGGCAACTCTTGCCTCGGCCGCCTTGGCACGGAGGATACGATCGACGTTGTAACCACGAGCGCGGAGACCATACAAGTCCAGGGTGAGGAACGGCTCAAAGAATAAATAGGCTTGCTGGTTTGGCCGCTTGAGGAGCATCTGACAGATCGCTTGGCCGATCTGGTACATGTCAGGTCGGCCCTCGTCAGCCACGTAAAGAACCCATGCCCCTTCGTCGCGGGCTCCCGCGGCCGACCTCTTCTCAGTGTGGGATTGGCGGTGGTCCTTAAGACTGCGACGAAGCGCCACCGAGCGCACCATTTCCACGCGGAGATTCTTCTCGAGCCACTTGGTGTCGTGCTGTATACCGTCTCGATGGTAGTTGACGTATTCGTAAAGAAAGATTTTGGATCTCTCCAGCACATGCTTTCTCAGTGGCTCAGCCTTCTTGTGATTGGCAGTATGGTGGCCGATCCGCACATCTTCTTGGACAAGATTGCTCAGTTTCTGACCACCAAGTTGGTGATAGAACGCTTCCAGGACCTCCTCTTCTGGCGCGCAGATGAGGTTTTCTTTGAAAAGCCGATAGCTGATAATATCGTCCACAACCACAATCTGACCCGCGGAGGCAAGCTGGTACTGTCTGATGGGAGCTTCCTCCTCTTCGTCCAAATCGATGAGGTCCCCCTTGCTCGGACTTGCCAGTTCTTTGTAAGCGAGCAGGCACGGAGCAGTCTTCATCTTTCGCCAGAGCTCCTTGTCTCGGTGAAGTGTGGACGCTACTTCGGCAAGGGACTTTAGCAAGTCGAGATACTTCTCCGGGCTCTGCAAAACGCCGAGCAGTCTGGCTGGCTCGTTGCACACCATATGCGCCACTTCCACCTTGGTCGGCTCGCTCTTTGCTCCGCAGTGGAACAGGAATGCGTTGGCTTCTTTGCCGAAGTCGACAAAGTCAAAGATCTCGCCGTACGTCGCAGACGTGCCCAAGTAGGTGTGTGACGGAGTGGTGTAAGACAAGTTGCCCGGTTTTTCCGACACTCGAGAAGCGCTTGGCCTACTGATAGGCACAATGGGTGAATTTCGGAGCATGTGCAAACTATTATCGCGAATTTCGCTGATTCGAGAAGCGAAGTATCCAAACAAGGTGGTGGCAGAGTGATAGTCCTTGGGCGGATTGGCAATCAACCGTTGGACACACTCAACGATCGGAGGGTCCCTCGCTACGCCAAATTTCTGACATGTTCTTAGCAAATGCCATGAAATACATGGGCTGGGTCAGCTAGGTATGGACTTACGTTGGCATGATCATGGAGACCCTTCTTGAGAATGTCGAATCCAAGTACAGAAGCCCTCTCATTCGTGAAACAAGCCGTGGGCGTGACAAGTTGCGAGCTTCCCTGCAATGGCATGATAGCCTTGCGGGTATCTGCGAGGTTGAAGGAGGCGTAGCCATTGGAGTGATGATTGGTGATAAAGTAAGTCATTGCTGAGGTGCGCAGACCCTCGTCCTTGCACGCCATCATGTCGACCAGCTCAGGAACCGACGGATATACACGGAGACCGAGGCGTGACAAGAATCGGGCCTCGGGACTACTGGGCCGAAAGCTGCCTGGCGGTCCAGGCCATTGTATGATTGGCAACCTCAGCGTCCGGAGTGAGTCTTTCGGTTCAAACAGCGCGGAAATCTTGTATAACGTCTCGGTGCCCTTGGTCGGCTCCATGCCTTGGGGACCGGCTTCCGCCGGGCAAAACTTGGTCTCCCTGAGCTTCGCCAGATCGTCTAATGGAATGTCCTGCTGCACAGATGCCAAGTACTTTATCAGCTCCATATGACTCCATTGCTTCTGGCCACCATCTCCAGAGGCGTTCAGCAGTCGGGTGAAGATTGTGTCGAGATCGACCGTCTTCCGCACCCCAACCGCAGTCAAGAACTTTTCCTTCACCTTCTCGCACCCTTGGATGATAGGGAGGTCGTCAAAGAGCTTGACTGATGGAAAGAAGGACTCTGTCGGCAGCCTCATCCCTAGTTTTGTCGGTATCACCGGGTGAGCCTTCACCAAGTATGCAACTGTCTCCCTGTCCCTGGCAGTGATGAGATCCCAGTTCTTTGAGAGAACTGTCAAGGCTTGAACCGCAAATTTTGGCGATTTTGTGATGCTCTCCTCTTCCCGCGCTGAACGGCTTGTTTCGATGAGGAACCTCAGCCATGCGAGTACTTCTAAAGGCTCCCAACCCAAAGCTTGAAGCTCGGCAACGGGAGAATTGACAGTGAAAGCAAATGGGATGGTTGTCGGAGGCATCGGCAGGTTTGCAGGTATTTTGCTGATAATCTGAAAGTTCTTTATGCTTCCAAAGGCAATAATCTCGCCCTGATCAGTTTCATTGCCGACAGTCGCGACGGCGACCTCCAGCAATGCTGAACGGCTTCCCGGGTCGAGCTCGCCACTCAAACTCTTCTTTCCCAGCCACGAGATGAAGTTCATGGCTTGCGATTTGGTGAGAGCCTTGGCCTCAAGCTCCCGTTTCACATCTGTGACATTGATGTGGGAGATGAGGCCAAAATCAACGAGTTTTCGCACGAAAGGGGACTCCTTCATCTCCTCGAGCACGATCGGAATACTGTCCACAAATGAGCTCAGGTCATCAGACCCGAGGCGAACCTGCGTGGTTTGGAGAACGCCTTGGCTTGAGTACATCTCGATCGATGCCTTCTTGAAGCAGGTCCAGAATGCTTCCTCCATGATCTGCCCAACCTGCCCACTGGGGGTAGAATCGCCGAAAGTGAACGTTTTCAGGGTGTGAAGGGCTTCGGGCATGAACTTGGCAATTGTCTCCTTGGAAATCTTCTTGCCGGGCTCAGCAGAGCTGCGAAGCCTCTTGCTCAAGTCGTCCATCTCATTGGAAAAAGCCAGTCGGGTGATGATTCCAGCTGCACGTAGGAGTTCGACGTTCCATGTCCTCACCCATCTCGCGTTCAAATCAATGGCTTCTCGCTCAACGGTAGGAATGACGGACGGCGCAGAAACGTGCATCCCAGCGCCTGTGGTCTGCATTGTCGGAAAGCCAATGAATATGCGACCACCAGGTTTCTTGCTTGGCAGGACGGAGGCAAACACGTCTGTGGCTTTGGCGAAAGCCCCATCCGCGGCTGCTGCCTCGGAAGCATGGGTCTCGTCGAACGATGCTGTCAGTATCGAAAGCTTTGTCGTCTTTGGTGGTGGCTTTTTCGTGGCTCGCTCAAGCTCAGAGGCAAAGGAGGCGGAGACATTCGTGCGGATGTTGGCAGATGTGGCTCGAAGAAAGATTGTAGAGGAGTTCATCTTCGTGACGTCTTCAGCTATGATGGGCTGAACGGCATTTTCCTCTCTTTGGGCTTTCGACTTGAGACCGCCGTGAGAAGCACTCGACGTCAGTCGCGCAAAGAAGGACCTCAAGGATGGTGCGTCGGTGGAAGAGCCGTATGAATCCGAGCCCTTGGTAGCTGAGGCAGCCGCCTGCGGCTTCCAGCCAACCACGCTCATGTACGATGCATCAATTTGGGTGCTTGTTCGATCGACGCCAACCACCTTCATGAGGCCTTCCTTTGTCCGAGCCTCGAGGTCTCGAGGGAGAGGGAGCTCTGCGCTAGGAGAAGACACCTTCCTCAAAGACAGAATCTGGTAGTCGTCGATCCAAAATTCGACATTCTGCAGCGCCACAAAGGTCAAGCTCGTCGCGAGAAACTGGCTCACGGAGAGCAGGTTCGGCACGGGCGTCGTCGAGTTTCGGTAATCCAGGACGAAGGCAGTCTGTCGGCTGGCCTTGTCTTCAGGGAGCTGTGATTTCTTGGTGAAGAGAGAGTTTCCTTTCCAGTAAAAGGCCATGGCCTCGCTGCCGGAGCTGACAAACGGTTCCTCGCAGTCGGCAAAGACGCTGTAGAAGCCGACGCCAAATGCACCAATCTTGGTCTCGTCGGGGTTGCCCTCGGCAATCCTCTTGAGGCGGCCCCAGTCCGTCTTTGTAAAAGGCTGTCCATCGTTCGTCACAACCAGCCGGCGGAGGGTGTGGTTGGAGATGACGTGTTTCAGGAGGTCGGAGCGGTTCGTCGTGGTAGGCAGCGGTACCTGTGTCGAGGGGATCGTCTCCCACTTGACGCTGACGGTGGATGCTTGGGCATCTGCGGCATTCTGGATGAGTTCTCGCAACGTCGTCCACTCTCCTGAGTACCTGGCCAGGACCTTGTCTATCAGGGCGCGGGTATCAACGGTGACGGCCTCCTCGTCTGCGCCATCGCGGAGCGCGGCGGCGCGGAGGCTCGAGTAGTCCATGGCGAGTGCTCGTCTATGTGGTGATCAGATGCGCATTTTGTGAAACAATTATGACGAGGTCGATCTTAGGATATTCTCTCGAGAGGCGTCGGCTGGTCGGGTGACGAGAGAGCAGGCAGAAGCTTGGTTGCGTCGCGTTGTCAACGGACTAAGCAAGGCATAAGCCTGCGAATTCCTACCCTGTTCGCCACTAGCTTTGTCCCAGGGCTCCCCGAGGAAACAAAGGAGAGTTTGGTAAGAATAGATGTGCAACAGCAGACGTCCTTGACTTGGGTTAGGAATAGGTGTTGTAGAGTCTGCGATTCCAGCGCCAGCGATGCCGGAAGACTGAACCGGGGAAGCGTCATGCCGCCACGCGGCGTGCTGTAACCCCACTAGACCAATGAGCTCCCGTCCCCTGTCGCCTCCACAGCCCACCTCCACCGGCCGATGCAGCCGCTGCAGTTAAGCTTTATCCGTACTGAGGGTGCGGGTTTCTGTACTCGTATGGAATACTTTACTGCATGGACATGAAAACTACGCGCTGAACATTTCATTTAGAGTAAAGACTTGAATTCCTGGCTGTGATATGGGCCATTGGAAAGAAAAGCGATGGTAATCATTGTTGGGTATCTCATGTTCTTGGTTCGAACTATTTGCCACGGAGTTGTCAAGAGGCATCTGTTCAGTCCTCGCGACGCCGAGGATGCGGGCTCAGACTTCGCTTCCGACGCTCTCTGGACCTTGAACGGCGACCCTCCTTACCCCCGTCCCGACTCCTGTCCCAACGTCGTCGATCCCTTCGTTCGCCACTCCGGCTCCGGCTGCGCTCTCGTCGGTGTCGGTAGCCTTCCCGTTCTGTAAGCCGTCTGTCACGGCTTCGTTCTCTTGGTCTCTCCTCGTCACGACTTCGTCGCCGGCGGCCTCTGTCCCGATCGCGGCTGCGGCTCCTACTTCTGTGCCGTCTCCTTTCCCTCCTATCCGAGTCGCCGTGTCGTCGAGACCGCTCTCGCTTTGGTTCTGCCTCGGCTTCGTTTTCTGCCGGTCCGCTCGCCGGTCCGATATTTCTCTGCCCTCCAACCTCTATCGCGTTCGCTCCGGTGGTGCTCCGTTGCGGTGGCGGTAGCCCAAGCGCACGGGCTAAAGCGTCTTCTTCCGCTTCCTTGACCTTTCGTATCTCTTCCTTACGCTCCCGCTCTCGTCGTTCCTCCTCCGTCTCGCCAGTGTCCGCCGTCGTATCATCGGCTTTGGCGTACCAGTTCAGGTCCTTGCCCTTCTGCCATCGTCCCACCGGCGCTTTGAGGCTGTGGCCAAGGTAATTCTCGCGGTGCGCCGAGTTGGCAACCTCGTCCCAGCTGAAGTTTACGCCGCCTCTGGAGCCAGACTTCCGGATGCTAGATAGCAAATCCATGGTGGCGGCGGTCCAGAGAGTCGTACAAGGGAGACGTAGGCTGGCTGCCGGATTGAATGATCAGTTCCCGGGTGTTGTTTGACGCGATTATGATATTTTGCGGATGAAGCGGCAATGCGTGAAGTTGGAGGAAAGAGAGTTCTACAGATTCCGGTCCACCGGTTGCAGTCTGTCTTAGCGGCGCGGAGTGGACCCACGCTCCGCTGCCAGCCAACCCCACGTCACTGTCCGAGCTGCTGCAGCACGGCCTAATTTAATCGCTTCCACACTTCACGACACAAGCGGGAGCTGCCATCAACAAACACCCATCGCGCGCAAAGCTCCCTAATGCGATGGCCAACCCAAATGAGCCTCCTTTGGACGAGATCCAATGGCGCTCGCCGCCCATCGTCGCCCAGATGGGCGGCCTCCACTCCAACACGATCCTCTTCTACTTCGCCGAGTCGCCGTTCTTCGAGCGCACTTCCAACAACGCCATCATCATGAGCCAGGCCATGAACAACGCGTCCATGTACCACTTCATTCAGACGCGTGAGGTCTTCGAGGGCCGCCTCAAGACCATGTCGGGCCTGGAGTTCATTGTCGGAGAAGAGCCGGCCGAGACGGGGCCGGGCATGGGCACCGGTGTGTGGGTGATTCGCAAGCAAACGCGGCGGAAGCGCTACCAAGAGGAGGATGAGATTACGGTACACGCGTCATTTTTTGTCGTGGGCGAGAACATTTACATGGCCCCAAATTTGGCGGATATCCTCGCGTCACGAATTGTATGTCTTCCGTTTCTCAGGACCGAGTGCAGCCGCTAACCATGCGCAGATGACGATATCTTCAGCTATCGCAAAGGCACTGCCTGCAGCCGAAAGTGCTCGAAAGTGGCGCCCGTCTACCGGCCATGTTTATCATCTTCCCACGAATCAACCGTCATCCCGACAAAAGAGCCAGGGCCAAGCCTCCCAAGCAGTCACACCCATGCCCGACGGGCCTGCCAAGCCGACGCAGGCTCCTCAAAAGAGCGGCGAGCTATCACTAGAGCGCGCATCTGAGGAGGCATTCTTGGCGCACATGCGGCACGGCGGTGAATACATCGACGAGAACCCCATTACTGGACGGCCAGGAGAGTTTCACCTGTCCTCGACCGGACGCAAGGCCGTCCTTCCGCCAAAGGCAGGCGCGGAGTCGGGTATCGGGGCAATGAACGGCCCAACATTGGTCACCAAGTTCGACGACAAGAAGGACGGCAAGGCGGACAAGACGCCAAAGTCGGCGACAATGCCCAAGCCGAAACGAAGGAAGAGCAAAATGAGCAACGTGCCCACGCCAGCTCAGACTCCAACGGCTTCTTGATTTGGTGTGCTCGTTTGACACGGCGTTGATTGTTTGGGGAGTTGGGCGGTGAAACCAAATAGTAGAACTTGTGATACCCATCATCGAGGCTGAAGTAGTGGCGCGGCCTCTTGAATACAAAGACATCTTCGAATCTGTTCCGACCTGACGCCTAGATGATCACATACCCTCCGTCCACGGACAAGTGGGAACCCTGAATGAACGATGCCTTGGAGCTAGATAAGAAGAGCACCGCGTCAGCAACCTCTTGCGGCGTCCCCTTCCTCTTCATCGGCGCGATGAGCACGTCATGCGCATCGTCAGGGACCTCGGCGGTCATCGGCGTGCTGTGACGGTTTAGTATGGCGCCAGTGAGCCTTTGTGCGTTTAGAAAACCTACTCTATGATGCCGGGGCAGACGCAGTTGACGCGAATATTGTATGGAGAATACTGCCATGCACATCAGTCAATCGATTCCGAAATGCTCGGACGCACTTACATCAATGGCATCACTCCTGGTGATGCTGAGAATCGCCGTTTTGGATGCATTATACGCCGCTGCGCAACGTCAACACGACGAAAGGAAAACGAGGACGAAGAACTGGGTTGCAACGCACGCGAACTGGCCTTGCTCACTAGGCTGAGATTGCTCGCCAGGTTGACGATGGAGCCACGGCACCCGGGGCGTCCGTCGTGTGTCGGCAGCGGTTCCTGGGTCATCATGCATTTGAGCTCCGCGCGAGAGCATAACCACAAACCGCGAAGGTTGGTGCTCATGATGTTGTCGAATTCGGAGGCTTGCAACTCGTGGGAGGGCTTTGTTGGGCCGATGATTCCTTTCTTTCGTGGTGAGCTACATGTCTCCCGGCAGCGTGCCCAGGCAGGCCGTATGCAGTGACGCGTAGACGCATCGCTTTGCTTGCTTACCAGCGGAATTGATGGCGTAGTCTATTCGCTTGAAATGCCGAATCACCCGTGCGATGCCATCATGAACCTCTTCTTCAACACGCACGTCGACTCTAAGTGGCAGCACGTCCACGCCCGGCGACAGCCTTTCAATGTGGGCTTTCGTCTCCTCGAGGCCATCCTTACTATGGTCAAAAATGGCAATCTGGCTGCATCCCTCTGTGGCAAAGGATATGGCAGTCTGTCTCCCGATGCCTGGCGATGCGGATCCGTCAGCGCGCCGAGACACACAGCTACACTGTCGTTGGGGCTTACCGGATGCTGCACCGGTGACCAGCGCCACGCCGGGGAATAAAGTCATCCTTGCTACGGAATTTCTGATCCAGAACGTTTTGCTGGTTTACATTGACGTATAAGCCTCGAAGGATCTAGTTGAACGAGGTCTGCAATCATGTGATTCAACTATGATGTAACCAACAACCTGCAGCATTGTTACCTCATTCCATTTCTATTCTACAACCCAGCCTTTACCCGGGACCTTCTTCTGCTTGACCTTCTTCGCGGGCAACGGCCAGCCTTGCCCTCCCGTGCTCTCCGCTCTCAAGTATGGAACAACCCAGCATTCTCTGCTCGTTCCGCCATCGGCAGCCGATGGCGCCTTGACCTCCTTGATGGGCTTGCCGTAGCTGATTAGCGGGGTTCCCTTGGCCAATCCAGAGAGTTGTCCTCCGGAGACGTCCGTCAGGGACTGCATCCTGGTCTTGGGTTTCTTCTCCGGATCCAGGCCCGAGGGTGTCGCCCGTTGCAGGTACGAGTACACAATATACTCGGGGCACTCTTGATGGCTCAGGTGAGCGAGTGGTGAAGTCGGATGGATGTAAACCAACCCATCATTTTCAGAGCTGGGGCCGGCATGCAGAGGGATGAGCGGGATATAAGGAACGTCGATGGCCCGGCGAGGCTTCCTGTAATGCTCGGGCGGGTTCGGCGCCATATCCGCCCGTATGGCAACCTGTTCGACAAAGCCAGCCGCCATCATCTGCTTCAAGGCGCTCACCTGCTTAGGCGATGGGGGATCCAGCTTCTCCTGATATTTCAGGTTCGCAAAGGACGGGATGTTGGCTCGCAGGAGCTCCGTGATCTGCCTCCGCAACTGCTGGATCTCCTTGAGGACCTTGAAGCGGACAAAGTGGCTCTCGCACCAGTCCTCCGTAGGCTCATGCGCGAATTCGCCGACCACCTGCAGCAGCTTGATGGCATCTGACCGGTCATCCAAGAAGCAAAAGTTCTTGTGCACTTCATTGAACATCCGTCTCACGTTCGCTTGTCGGGTCTCGGCCTGAACATCCGCGTTCGTGCGGACGGCTGCCTCGTCCTTGGCCGCCAGCGCCGGCACGGCCTGGTTCTCCGGAAGGAACACTTCAGCCGCCGACAAGCCGGCCACCAGAGCAATAGTGTACGGTAAGCAGTCGTGCAGGTGGCCCACCAACAGAATTCGTGCAAAGCGAGGCGAGAGAGGGAAGACGGACATGGTTTTGCCAATCTGAGTGACCTGCCCCTCCGCTGAGAGGGCAGACAAGTACGTGAGCAGCTTCTCGGCCTTGGCTAGGCTGCTCCTGTCCGGTGGTGTGGGGAACGGGAAGTTGACGACGTTCTGGAGGTTCATCGCCTTCAGCTGCAAGACGACGCCCTCAATAGGCATGCGCAGTAGTTCGGGGTCGGCAAACTCCTGGAAGTCTCGTTCATAGACAGCCGACGAATAGAATCTGTAGCAGTGACCGGGCCCTGTTCGCCCGGCACGACCGGATCGCTGGTTGGCGCTGGCCTTGCTGATCCATCCAATGTCGTAGCTCTGCACTCCGCTTAGACGGTCATAATGCCGTTCCTTTGACCTTCCGCAGTCAAACACGAAGCGCGTTCCCGGAATCGTCAAACTCGTTTCGGCGACGTTGGTGGCAAGGATGATCTGGCGAGTTCCCTCCGGAGCGGGTTCAAATACCCGCATTTGCTCTCTGGTAGGCAGCAGAGAGTACAGTGGCAGGATTTGCATCTTCAGCGGCGCCTCCTGCTGGTCCTCTTCGATCTGGAATTCCTCCTCGTCCTCGTCGTCCGATGGAAACTCATCCACCTCTTCACCAGCACCGTCATCGACGTCGCCAAACTCAATGTCCTCAACCTCGATGGGTGCCTCGTTTGCGGAGATATGGACTTTGTGCCCCTCCGCAGTATGACGACCGCCGAAAGCGGCCTTGAGCCGCTTACTCAACTGTATAATCTCGTTGCGTCCAGTCAAGAAGACCAGAAATCCTCCAGGAGGTAGCTTTCGATGGCCTCTGCTAATTTTTCTAAACGCCTCCTCGACGTAGTCGGGATAGGTTCTTCGGGAGAAATGAATCGTGACGGGATGTTGTCGGCCTTCGACTTCCAAGACGGGAGGCGGCGTGGGAAAGAGGGTTGAGTTCATCGTCAAGTCTTCAATCCTCAACGTTGCGGACATGATGATGAGCTTCAAAGGTTTGAGCGCCGGGTCCTCCTGAGCTAGCTCAGAGCGCAGCTTGATGACACGGCTGAGCATACCAATGAGAATGTCGGTGTTGACACTCCTCTCGTGGGCTTCGTCAATAATTATAGCAGAATATTTTCGCAGAGTGATGTCCTGGGCGATTTCTCGCAGCAAAACGCCATCGGTCATGAACTTGATGCCAGTCTTGGAATCCACGGTGCCCTCGAATCGAATCTGATAGGCCACCGCTCCAGAGTGGTCGCCCAACTCCTCCGCCACTCTCTTGGACATACTTACGGCAGCAACTCGCCGCGGCTGCGTGATGCCGATCATCCCTGGTGTTGGAGAGCCTGGAGCGCCGTAACCAGCCTCATAGAGGAACTGGGGGACTTGAGTGGTCTTTCCGGAACCTGTGGATCCGCAGATGACCACGATGTCGTTGTTGTGAATTGCCTCCATCAGCCTTTGCTCTTCGGAGACGACAGGAAGCTTGAGTCGGGCCTCTTGGATTTCCGGCGTCCGGGTCACTGTCACGCTGAATACCTTTCTGTCGGTCCTCGCCGTCGGCTTGAGCTCCAGCGGTAGAGGATCTTGCTCGGGGGCTCTGGGCACAAAATTGTCCGGTATGGGTATTTCCAAGGCTGCCGCGTTGGTTTCAGCCGGTTTGTATCCAAGAGCCTCATTGCGCTGCTCGTGAGCCCAGGCTTTGAAAGCAGATGACCGTTGAGCCCTTTGTTCGCCGTCTTCCCCACCCTCGTCCATTGAATCGTCGGAGTCGTCGTCACTGCCTTCACTCGACTCTTCGCTGGAGGCTTCCTCAGAGCCGCTATCATCGTCATCTGATGCCTTCTCTTCTGCGATTGAAGCATCGTCGTCGCTTCCAAATCCGCCCCATTCTTCGTAGTCGGATGCGTCAGAAGTCGGAGACTCCGCCTCTACCGGCTGCAATTTCGTCTTGACGCCACCTCTCTTTTGCCTCTTCTTGATGACTGGGCGGCCGTCCTCGTCAGTCTCGAGAGGTCGTTTCAGGCCGCCACCGACCAGTCCAGTGGTACTGCTGGCAGATTGTACTGGTGCCGGGACAGGGGTGCTGGATGATTTTGGAGTGATCTGATCCAATTTAGCGCCACCTGCGTGCGCGTCCACGGCATCGTCGCTCTCCTCATCTTCATCCTCATCCTCGACTCTGCTTTCGTCCACTTCCCTCCTCTTTTCGAAGAGCACATTGTCTGCGTCTTCGTCCTCGATACCCGCCTTCTTCTCCCTCAACGCGCGTGAAATTGCCTGCTTCTTGGTCTCGCGACCCTGGCCAAGCGATCTGCTGCTGCTGAACAAGCTGGTGTCGACCTTTGTCGCGGCGAGCTTCGCAAGCAGCTCTCGGTTCTCATCCTTGCGAAGCTTGTTGTCGATGTACTTCTCGAGGCGCTTCGCCTTTTTGCCGCTAACCTTGACTCCATCCTGACGCAACTCTTCTTTCATGCGAGCCTTCTTCTCCTCTACCGCCTTCTTGTCGTCGGGCAGAATTTCCTGGTTGGTGTCCTGGACCTCATGGCGGGCGTTTTCTTTCGCCTTTTCACGGGCGAGCACCCTGTGCTTTCGCTGCCGGGGCACGTGTTTTGCCATTGTTGGCTGAGGGCGTGGCTCTTAGCGCATAATGTTGAATCTGGGATTCTTTTTTTCTTATGCTGAGAATCTCATGTTTCAATTTTGAAGACTCGAATAGATGGTGTAGACCCATTAAATTTTGGCTGCGAAAGATTTTGCCGCCAGCGACCGCCAAAATCTGCATCCTAACTCATGCTAGCGCGCGCCGCAATCCTCGCTACCCTGGACCGTTGCTGACCTCATTCTCTCTCACCTACAGCTGCACCAAGCCACAGCAATGGCGGCTCACGATGTTCAGGAGGTGGACTTTCCAGTCCCAAGCCGTCATGCCTCAGGGCTCGTGAATGGAGTCGCGACGGAAGTGACTTCGCTGAGCTTTTCAGACAAAATCCTCATCACGATAAGCCAGGAGGGCAGATTGTCGCAATGGGTATGCCGTACTGGTCTTGTCACATTCCCTTTTGTCTGATTCGATCCAGGTCCAAGTTCCTTTGACGGGCTCTTCAGCGGGCATGGTCGAAATGACTTTGCCGAGCACCAGCCATGGACTCCTCCCTTCCACCCACTTGACACCTAAGACGTTGCTGGGAGGCGGAGGCGACGATCGCGAGACGGTTGGGCAACTATACGCCGCACAGATTGCAAGCCGTCTGTCACTACAATCCCCCGACGACAGGAGGACCCTGGTACTTGGCCTTGGGCTGTCAAAGTTGGACACGGAGCGAGAAGCATTTTTTGATCTCTTTGAGCTGGTGCAGACAGTCCTCTAGGCCGGACGGCCAAATATGAGGTGACTTGAAGCTGCCCGGCATCATATTCTATCTTGTAATTCAAGGCGATCAAGTCACAAATTTCACACTGCATTTGTGAAACGTCGTCTCAGAGCCTCATCTTGTGTCGCTGGTCTCTGAGGTGTTTTCAAGAGAGATGGTCCGTTGAATGCCGGCTTCATCGCTAGACCGCACAGCCCACGCCCCATCCCCACCTCAGAGAGGCTGAACAAGCTGCGCCGCGATATTCGGCAGCCGGCACCACATCCACGCGACTGGGTCGGCTGTGGTACCCTCCGCCATGGTCGAGCATTTAGCGAAGAGGCGCAATAGTAATGTAATGGCGGGCTAATGTTACACCCTTTCTGACCCGCATGGCTCTATCTCCCCCATTTGCGTAGGCGTCGAACGGCCCAGCTCCCGCGGGTATAAGTGCCGAGTCGTCTTCAGCTCAGCTGGGCACAGCTTCGTCACAGATGCTTCAGATGGACCATAAAGGAAACCCCCGCGCCTCCGAATTGCCATGACCGTCATAACACCGTCGTCGCCGTCCACGGACTCAAATACTTCCAATAACAAACAACGCGCGCCAGGGGCAAACTAAACCAGCGCAATGTCCGTCTACGACAACAACCACCAGCACTCGCCTCCCGAGGATCACATCCAGACCCTCGCCCGCGCCGAGCCCCAGCCCGCGATCCCCTCCCAGCCCGACTACGGCCTCGACTCGCTCTTCGGGCTGCTCGCCTCCTTTGTGGCCGCGCCGCTGTATCTCTACGCCTCGCTCCGCGGCAAGTTCCAGGTCTGGGATGGCATCCTCGACGGCCTGCCCGACAGCGCCTTCGTCGGGCCCGCGCTCGACGTCGGCTGCGGGCGCGGCATGGTGCTCCTCAAGATGGCTCAGCGCAAGAAGAGACTGTCCGAAGGGCAGCGAGACATTGCGCCCGCCTACGGCATCGACATCTTCAGCACCGCCGACCAGACCGGCAACTCCCCCATGGCCACCTACAAGAACGCCGTCGCGCTCTCCGTCGTCCCCCACACCGTCTTGCACACTTCCAGCTTCGCCGAGCGCTTCCCCTTTGCCGACGGCGCCTTCGCGCTCGTCACGTCCAACCTGGCGCTGCACAACGCCCCACGCGACGGCCGCCTCGCCGCCGTCAAGGAGATGGCGCGCGTATGCGCACCTGGGGGGAGCATCGTCATCGTTGACCTCTACGGCAACTTCAAAGACCATCGCGCGACGCTCGAGGCGCTCGGATGGGAGGGCATCGAGGTCGCGCAGGTTGGATTTCGGATGCTGTTCGGTGTGCTGCCGTGTCAGGTGCTGACGGCGACCTCACCGAAGCGGCCCGGCGCATGACTTTAGCTTACACCCGTGCATGGTTTTGATTGTTCTGTTTATGATACCAGAGACTACTCATTCGTCATGTTGAATCCATTTACCAAGGCTCTCGGCTCCACCATATCCATGTGGAAGCAGTGTTAACCAGTGTGGTCGTGCCCGCGAGAGACCAGGAACGAAGCAAAGTAGCAGGTAAGTTACTGTCTGTATTGCGCTCTTTGTGGCTGGTTTACTCAGATAGGCATGCTAAACAGAGTGTTACGCTCCAGTCACATATCCATGTCCAAAGCTCCCTCTTCTGTGCAGGTTTCGTCTTCCGGCGATACTACATGTGGCCGTCCCGCCAGACCCTCCATTTTGGCATGATGTGCCCAGCCAGAGACCATGGGATATATACTTCTCCCCTTCTCTCGCCCGGCAAGGTCATCAAGCTCGCCTTCATTGCCTCCGCTGCTGCTGCGGACCCGGGTGTAAAACTTCACCTCAAGGTGCTCGATGCTTACGGTCCCTGGTTGATAATTAGACTTTCGTTTTTCGCATCATTGCAAAGGCATAAAACTCACGTGCTTAGCCTCCTGGAGAGCTGTTGCAGCTTCTTATCGTTGTCGGCTTCGTGGGCTGCCTTCTGGAGCGCAGTCGCACGCTCCTCCTCTTGGTGCTTGACCACCTCCTCGTGGCTGGGCGGCAGCCGCTCGTTCTGCAAGTCTACCTTTCGAGCATCCTCAAACGAGCTGATGGCGTTCTTGATACCCTCCGCACCAAGCATCAACGTGCCAGCAGGCAGCCTGCCGCCGGAAACAGTCTTGAGTTCCGTAACCCTCTCCGACTCTTCTCGCAGAACCTGGAAAACTCGGGACATGCGGCCAATGGCGAGAATTTTGTTCTTGATAGCCCTCCGCTTGAATTCAATTGAAGTTGGATCCTCCATGGTTGTGGCCACAGGCGGGGATTGAGGGGATATTGATGACGGTGTCTCCTCCTTGAGCTCTTCCTCGGAACACGTGCTCAGGATGGCGATGAGCATGTCGGTTATCTTCTCGCCAACAAACGGCAGAGACCATGTAAAGACGTCCATGAAATTCGGGAGCCAGTAGGGGTGTGGGGTGCAATTGAACTGCCGGATGTTCATGACATTGTTCTCGTACTTCAAGACTGCTGCCTTGTTGTTGTAGACGTCGAGGTAGTTGGGAGCAGAGAAAATGGTCATCACGCTCGGGAAACCTGTGGTTCGAGTCTTTCGATACATTCGGTATCCCGCGTCCTGAGCCTCGTGGGCGCGAATGACGGAGAGAAGGTTGTTCTTCTCTAAGAAAGCGCACGCGGCGGGATATGAGAAGAAGTACGAGCAACCGCGCACGTGGTTATGCAAGAAGTAGTCGCTCGTCTTCTCCTGGCCAAAGTCCTCGAGCGGGTCGGCCCAAAGAATATCGCACATGAGTCCTTGCGTGGGGGGTTCCCGGAATCGGTCAATCTGTTGACAGGTCAGCAGCCGAGAACTTGGGGCCAGTTTTCCTGCGATTGAAGGGTTTACGAACATTTCTCAGATCGTCCAGAGTATGCAGCTCTGGGCTGAGACCGCCGTGGATGCAGAGGAACTGCTTGTTCATAACGGCAGCCAGGGGCAGGCTACAGAATGACTCCATGCAGGCGTCGTAGACAACCTCTGAGTACTTGTGCTTGCACTCGAGCTTGAAAGTAAAGTAGTCGGTCAAATGGCGACACTCATGGTTGCCGCGGAGGAGCCACAACGTCTTGGGATAGTGAATCTTGAGGCACCAGAGGTACAGGACGCACTCGATGCTGAAGTATCCTCGGTCGACGTAATCACCCAGGAAGAGGTAACGCGTCTCGGCCGGATCGCCACCAACTTCGAAGAGCTTCATCAGATCGTAATATTGACCGTGGACGTCGCCACAGACCGTGATTGGAGCGTCCATCTCGAGGAGGTTGGGCTCGGCCCGCAGCAGCTCGGTACCGGTCCTGAGAATCCATAGGGCCTGTTCCTGGGTCAGGCGACCCTCCCGGTAGAAGTGTTGTTTGAGAAAGTTGATGTCGGGCTTGGTATGGGTGTCATCCGTGAAGAATTGCTCGTCAGTGGGCTTGAACGTGGCGGGAGCTTGTACGTCTGCGGGCGCGAAACGACAGGTCAGCCATGATACACACAGGTCGCCGGCATAGCTCAAGGCGTGTAGAAAGAGGCATGGAACGCACCTTTGCACACTCTCTCCATCGTGCTCACTTGGGTCCCGTCCTCCATGGTGTGGATGGTGAAGTCGATCTCCGGGACCGGCTTCTTCTCCTGAATGGCGCGGATGGCATTGTCTACCTGCTGGGTGCGGCGCACCTCGACTGGCGGGGGGGCCTCGCCATCGTGATCGTGATCCATGTTGGGCAAGAGGCAGCGGCTCTTCGAGGGCGCTGGCCAGGCTTCGTAAACGAGAGGCTCGGACGGGGCGACGCGGCACGTCAGTGGCGGTGGGGGGTCGGCGCCGGGCTGATCGAGACGCGAGACGCGAGACGGGCGAGAATGAGCTCACGGCCAGCGAGAGGAGCAAGTAATCGTCGTCGCCGTGGTCGTCGCTGTCGCACGCGAGTCGTATGGGCTTCTGCCGCGACGAGGAGATTCAAAATGGGGCTGACACGACGCAGAGGTTTGGGTTGGCTGGGTGGTGTGCAGAGGAGAGACCAGCTGCAACCTGGACTGGGGTCTGACCCGTCGACGGATCACCCACCGGTGGCGTCCAGCGAAGGCGCTGCCCAATCATGACCGCTGCCGTGCGAGCTTCCCCTCTATTTCATCACAGCTCTTTTCCAGGTGCTACCTTGCGAGTACGTAGCCGCCGTGCTTGCACACACTAACTTGATAGCGAAGGATTCAGCTCTATCCCTTCGGAGCCCGTAAGGCTTGTGGAGCTACGATACAGGGGTCAAAAACCAATCAGATTGTAGCGCATCAACGGTACCTAGTCTCCCTACATAATTGGCTTGTGATAGAAGT